>OX235274.1:125654502-125703484 GCA_944472155.2 Trichobilharzia szidati | reverse complement strand
CACCCTGTCGGACTTATTGCTTTGCCTTCTTTCTGAAGATTGAGCTGCTTTATTCGACCTACTGGAGTTGTCAGGTGACTCGACATCTACGGATTTCGGATATGCATTCTGTTGCAGACAACGGAGAGTGAAAACACGATGATTGTGCCAGTTATACAGTTTCTTTGTTAATTTAATTCGATTGCAAATAATTCAAATGAACTGTCGTCAAGATTTGACAGAATAGTTCTAAAATATTTGGGCGCCGAGTGAGAAGTAGACATTTGTAAAAAATTTATATTTGTAAAGTCTCAGCGAGATTGAAATGAGTAATTCCAACGTTTCGTTCGGCAATCTGGTCCGAACTTCTTCAGGGAAATTAATCGAAATTAACATTACATAGGTTTATATATAAAAAGGAACATCATTTGTTTTTAAAAATTTGTCCAATCATGAGTCATTCAAAAAGTACCAACAAGTATAATAAACAAAATATTTATGAGCTATGATCAAAATTTGACCTCGGACTTACAAATATCGGTCTACCTTTGTTAAACACTTTAAACAGAGTGTGTATGTGTGTGTGGGTAAACAGTTGCAAAACATTTCTTAACGTTTCCATTAGAAGATATGGACAGTCGAGAATTTTGAACAAGTATTAATAATTAGTGATACATATCCATTTTTATTTATTAATAAGGATTCTCCTATGCATCAGCTAACATCACGCCTTCATGTCTGTTCAAACTGCTAGTATCTAGAATTTTATGATTAGACGTATTTTCAAAATTATGGTGTTTAGGATTCGAGTTTAGTATAAGCACCCTGTCGGACTTATTGCTTTGCCTTCTTTCTGAAGATTGAGCTGCTTTATTCGACCTACTGGAGTTGTCAGGTGACTCGACATCTACGGATTTCGGATATGCATTCTGTTGCAGACAACGGAGAGTGAAAACACGATGATTGTGCCAGTTATACAGTTTCTTTGTTAATTTAATTCGATTGCAAAATAATTCAAATGAACTGTCGTCAAGATTTGACAGAATAGTTCTAAAATATTTGGGCGCCGAGTGAGAAGTAGACATTTGTAAAAAATTTATATTTGTAAAGTCTCAGCGAGATTGAAATGAGTAATTCCAACGTTTCGTTCGGCAATCTGGTCCGAACTTCTTCAGGGAAATTAATCGAAATTAACATTACATAGGTTTATATATAAAAAGGAACATCATTTGTTTTTAAAAATTTGTCCAATCATGAGTCATTCAAAAAGTACCAACAAGTATAATAAACAAAATATTTATGAGCTATGATCAAAATTTGACCTCGGACTTACAAATATCGGTCTACCTTTGTTAAACACTTTAAACAGAGTGTGTATGTGTGTGTGGGTAAACAGTTGCAAAACATTTCTTAACGTTTCCATTAGAAGATATGGACAGTCGAGAATTTTGAACAAGTATTAATAATTAGTGATACATATCCATTTTTATTTATTAATAAGGATTCTCCTATGCATCAGCTAACATCACGCCTTCATGTCTGTTCAAACTGCTAGTATCTAGAATTTTATGATTAGACGTATTTTCAAAATTATGGTGTTTAGGATTCGAGTTTAGTATAAGCACCCTGTCGGACTTATTGCTTTGCCTTCTTTCTGAAGATTGAGCTGCTTTATTCGACCTACTGGAGTTGTCAGGTGACTCGACATCTACGGATTTCGGATATGCATTCTGTTGCAGACAACGGAGAGTGAAAACACGATGATTGTGCCAGTTATACAGTTTCTTTGTTAATTTAATTCGATTGCAAAATAATTCAAATGAACTGTCGTCAAGATTTGACAGAATAGTTCTAAAATATTTGGGCGCCGAGTGAGAAGTAGACATTTGTAAAAAATTTATATTTGTAAAGTCTCAGCGAGATTGAAATGAGTAATTCCAACGTTTCGTTCGGCAATCTGGTCCGAACTTCTTCAGGGAAATTAATCGAAATTAACATTACATAGGTTTATATATAAAAAGGAACATCATTTGTTTTTAAAAATTTGTCCAATCATGAGTCATTCAAAAAGTACCAACAAGTATAATAAACAAAATATTTATGAGCTATGATCAAAATTTGACCTCGGACTTACAAATATCGGTCTACCTTTGTTAAACACTTTAAACAGAGTGTGTATGTGTGTGTGGGTAAACAGTTGCAAAACATTTCTTAACGTTTCCATTAGAAGATATGGACAGTCGAGAATTTTGAACAAGTATTAATAATTAGTGATACATATCCATTTTTATTTATTAATAAGGATTCTCCTATGCATCAGCTAACATCACGCCTTCATGTCTGTTCAAACTGCTAGTATCTAGAATTTTATGATTAGACGTATTTTCAAAATTATGGTGTTTAGGATTCGAGTTTAGTATAAGCACCCTGTCGGACTTATTGCTTTGCCTTCTTTCTGAAGATTGAGCTGCTTTATTCGACCTACTGGAGTTGTCAGGTGACTCGACATCTACGGATTTCGGATATGCATTCTGTTGCAGACAACGGAGAGTGAAAACACGATGATTGTGCCAGTTATACAGTTTCTTTGTTAATTTAATTCGATTGCAAAATAATTCAAATGAACTGTCGTCAAGATTTGACAGAATAGTTCTAAAATATTTGGGCGCCGAGTGAGAAGTAGACATTTGTAAAAAATTTATATTTGTAAAGTCTCAGCGAGATTGAAATGAGTAATTCCAACGTTTCGTTCGGCAATCTGGTCCGAACTTCTTCAGGGAAATTAATCGAAATTAACATTACATAGGTTTATATATAAAAAGGAACATCATTTGTTTTTAAAAATTTGTCCAATCATGAGTCATTCAAAAAGTACCAACAAGTATAATAAACAAAATATTTATGAGCTATGATCAAAATTTGACCTCGGACTTGCAAATATCGGTCTACCTTTGTTAAACACTTTAAACAGAGTGTGTATGTGTGTGTGGGTAAACAGTTGCAAAACATTTCTTAACGTTTCCATTAGAAGATATGGACAGTCGAGAATTTTGAACAAGTATTAATAATTAGTGATACATATCCATTTTTATTTATTAATAAGGATTCTCCTATGCATCAGCTAACATCACGCCTTCATGTCTGTTCAAACTGCTAGTATCTAGAATTTTATGATTAGACGTATTTTCAAAATTATGGTGTTTAGGATTCGAGTTTAGTATAAGCACCCTGTCGGACTTATTGCTTTGCCTTCTTTCTGAAGATTGAGCTGCTTTATTCGACCTACTGGAGTTGTCAGGTGACTCGACATCTACGGATTTCGGATATGCATTCTGTTGCAGACAACGGAGAGTGAAAACACGATGATTGTGCCAGTTATACAGTTTCTTTGTTAATTTAATTCGATTGCAAAATAATTCAAATGAACTGTCGTCAAGATTTGACAGAATAGTTCTAAAATATTTGGGCGCCGAGTGAGAAGTAGACATTTGTAAAAAATTTATATTTGTAAAGTCTCAGCGAGATTGAAATGAGTAATTCCAACGTTTCGTTCGGCAATCTGGTCCGAACTTCTTCAGGGAAATTAATCGAAATTAACATTACATAGGTTTATATATAAAAAGGAACATCATTTGTTTTTAAAAATTTGTCCAATCATGAGTCATTCAAAAAGTACCAACAAGTATAATAAACAAAATATTTATGAGCTATGATCAAAATTTGACCTCGGACTTGCAAATATCGGTCTACCTTTGTTAAACACTTTAAACAGAGTGTGTATGTGTGTGTGGGTAAACAGTTGCAAAACATTTCTTAACGTTTCCATTAGAAGATATGGACAGTCGAGAATTTTGAACAAGTATTAATAATTAGTGATACATATCCATTTTTATTTATTAATAAGGATTCTCCTATGCATCAGCTAACATCACGCCTTCATGTCTGTTCAAACTGCTAGTATCTAGAATTTTATGATTAGACGTATTTTCAAAATTATGGTGTTTAGGATTCGAGTTTAGTATAAGCACCCTGTCGGACTTATTGCTTTGCCTTCTTTCTGAAGATTGAGCTGCTTTATTCGACCTACTGGAGTTGTCAGGTGACTCGACATCTACGGATTTCGGATATGCATTCTGTTGCAGACAACGGAGAGTGAAAACACGATGATTGTGCCAGTTATACAGTTTCTTTGTTAATTTAATTCGATTGCAAAATAATTCAAATGAACTGTCGTCAAGATTTGACAGAATAGTTCTAAAATATTTGGGCGCCGAGTGAGAAGTAGACATTTGTAAAAAATTTATATTTGTAAAGTCTCAGAGAGATTGAAATGAGTAATTCCAACGTTTCGTTCGGCAATCTGGTCCGAACTTCTTCAGGGAAATTAATCGAAATTAACATTACATAGGTTTATATATAAAAAGGAACATCATTTGTTTTTAAAAATTTGTCCAATCATGAGTCATTCAAAAAGTACCAACAAGTATAATAAACAAAATATTTATGAGCTATGATCAAAATTTGACCTCGGACTTACAAATATCGGTCTACCTTTGTTAAACACTTTAAACAGAGTGTGTATGTGTGTGTGGGTAAACAGTTGCAAAACATTTCTTAACGTTTCCATTAGAAGATATGGACAGTCGAGAATTTTGAACAAGTATTAATAATTAGTGATACATATCCATTTTTATTTATTAATAAGGATTCTCCTATGCATCAGCTAACATCACGCCTTCATGTCTGTTCAAACTGCTAGTATCTAGAATTTTATGATTAGACGTATTTTCAAAATTATGGTGTTTAGGATTCGAGTTTAGTATAAGCACCCTGTCGGACTTATTGCTTTGCCTTCTTTCTGAAGATTGAGCTGCTTTATTCGACCTACTGGAGTTGTCAGGTGACTCGACATCTACGGATTTCGGATATGCATTCTGTTGCAGACAACGGAGAGTGAAAACACGATGATTGTGCCAGTTATACAGTTTCTTTGTTAATTTAATTCGATTGCAAAATAATTCAAATGAACTGTCGTCAAGATTTGACAGAATAGTTCTAAAATATTTGGGCGCCGAGTGAGAAGTAGACATTTGTAAAAAATTTATATTTGTAAAGTCTCAGCGAGATTGAAATGAGTAATTCCAACGTTTCGTTCGGCAATCTGGTCCGAACTTCTTCAGGGAAATTAATCGAAATTAACATTACATAGGTTTATATATAAAAAGGAACATCATTTGTTTTTAAAAATTTGTCCAATCATGAGTCATTCAAAAAGTACCAACAAGTATAATAAACAAAATATTTATGAGCTATGATCAAAATTTGACCTCGGACTTACAAATATCGGTCTACCTTTGTTAAACACTTTAAACAGAGTGTGTATGTGTGTGTGGGTAAACAGTTGCAAAACATTTCTTAACGTTTCCATTAGAAGATATGGACAGTCGAGAATTTTGAACAAGTATTAATAATTAGTGATACATATCCATTTTTATTTATTAATAAGGATTCTCCTATGCATCAGCTAACATCACGCCTTCATGTCTGTTCAAACTGCTAGTATCTAGAATTTTATGATTAGACGTATTTTCAAAATTATGGTGTTTAGGATTCGAGTTTAGTATAAGCACCCTGTCGGACTTATTGCTTTGCCTTCTTTCTGAAGATTGAGCTGCTTTATTCGACCTACTGGAGTTGTCAGGTGACTCGACATCTACGGATTTCGGATATGCATTCTGTTGCAGACAACGGAGAGTGAAAACACGATGATTGTGCCAGTTATACAGTTTCTTTGTTAATTTAATTCGATTGCAAAATAATTCAAATGAACTGTCGTCAAGATTTGACAGAATAGTTCTAAAATATTTGGGCGCCGAGTGAGAAGTAGACATTTGTAAAAAATTTATATTTGTAAAGTCTCAGCGAGATTGAAATGAGTAATTCCAACGTTTCGTTCGGCAATCTGGTCCGAACTTCTTCAGGGAAATTAATCGAAATTAACATTACATAGGTTTATATATAAAAAGGAACATCATTTGTTTTTAAAAATTTGTCCAATCATGAGTCATTCAAAAAGTACCAACAAGTATAATAAACAAAATATTTATGAGCTATGATCAAAATTTGACCTCGGACTTACAAATATCGGTCTACCTTTGTTAAACACTTTAAACAGAGTGTGTATGTGTGTGTGGGTAAACAGTTGCAAAACATTTCTTAACGTTTCCATTAGAAGATATGGACAGTCGAGAATTTTGAACAAGTATTAATAATTAGTGATACATATCCATTTTTATTTATTAATAAGGATTCTCCTATGCATCAGCTAACATCACGCCTTCATGTCTGTTCAAACTGCTAGTATCTAGAATTTTATGATTAGACGTATTTTCAAAATTATGGTGTTTAGGATTCGAGTTTAGTATAAGCACCCTGTCGGACTTATTGCTTTGCCTTCTTTCTGAAGATTGAGCTGCTTTATTCGACCTACTGGAGTTGTCAGGTGACTCAACATCTACGGATTTCGGATATGCATTCTGTTGCAGACAACGGAGAGTGAAAACACGATGATTGTGCCAGTTATACAGTTTCTTTGTTAATTTAATTCGATTGCAAAATAATTCAAATGAACTGTCGTCAAGATTTGACAGAATAGTTCTAAAATATTTGGGCGCCGAGTGAGAAGTAGACATTTGTAAAAAATTTATATTTGTAAAGTCTCAGAGAGATTGAAATGAGTAATTCCAACGTTTCGTTCGGCAATCTGGTCCGAACTTCTTCAGGGAAATTAATCGAAATTAACATTACATAGGTTTATATATAAAAAGGAACATCATTTGTTTTTAAAAATTTGTCCAATCATGAGTCATTCAAAAAGTACCAACAAGTATAATAAACAAAATATTTATGAGCTATGATCAAAATTTGACCTCGGACTTACAAATATCGGTCTACCTTTGTTAAACACTTTAAACAGAGTGTGTATGTGTGTGTGGGTAAACAGTTGCAAAACATTTCTTAACGTTTCCATTAGAAGATATGGACAGTCGAGAATTTTGAACAAGTATTAATAATTAGTGATACATATCCATTTTTATTTATTAATAAGGATTCTCCTATGCATCAGCTAACATCACGCCTTCATGTCTGTTCAAACTGCTAGTATCTAGAATTTTATGATTAGACGTATTTTCAAAATTATGGTGTTTAGGATTCGAGTTTAGTATAAGCACCCTGTCGGACTTATTGCTTTGCCTTCTTTCTGAAGATTGAGCTGCTTTATTCGACCTACTGGAGTTGTCAGGTGACTCGACATCTACGGATTTCGGATATGCATTCTGTTGCAGACAACGGAGAGTGAAAACACGATGATTGTGCCAGTTATACAGTTTCTTTGTTAATTTAATTCGATTGCAAAATAATTCAAATGAACTGTCGTCAAGATTTGACAGAATAGTTCTAAAATATTTGGGCGCCGAGTGAGAAGTAGACATTTGTAAAAAATTTATATTTGTAAAGTCTCAGCGAGATTGAAATGAGTAATTCCAACGTTTCGTTCGGCAATCTGGTCCGAACTTCTTCAGGGAAATTAATCGAAATTAACATTACATAGGTTTATATATAAAAAGGAACATCATTTGTTTTTAAAAATTTGTCCAATCATGAGTCATTCAAAAAGTACCAACAAGTATAATAAACAAAATATTTATGAGCTATGATCAAAATTTGACCTCGGACTTACAAATATCGGTCTACCTTTGTTAAACACTTTAAACAGAGTGTGTATGTGTGTGTGGGTAAACAGTTGCAAAACATTTCTTAACGTTTCCATTAGAAGATATGGACAGTCGAGAATTTTGAACAAGTATTAATAATTAGTGATACATATCCATTTTTATTTATTAATAAGGATTCTCCTATGCATCAGCTAACATCACGCCTTCATGTCTGTTCAAACTGCTAGTATCTAGAATTTTATGATTAGACGTATTTTCAAAATTATGGTGTTTAGGATTCGAGTTTAGTATAAGCACCCTGTCGGACTTATTGCTTTGCCTTCTTTCTGAAGATTGAGCTGCTTTATTCGACCTACTGGAGTTGTCAGGTGACTCGACATCTACGGATTTCGGATATGCATTCTGTTGCAGACAACGGAGAGTGAAAACACGATGATTGTGCCAGTTATACAGTTTCTTTGTTAATTTAATTCGATTGCAAAATAATTCAAATGAACTGTCGTCAAGATTTGACAGAATAGTTCTAAAATATTTGGGCGCCGAGTGAGAAGTAGACATTTGTAAAAAATTTATATTTGTAAAGTCTCAGCGAGATTGAAATGAGTAATTCCAACGTTTCGTTCGGCAATCTGGTCCGAACTTCTTCAGGGAAATTAATCGAAATTAACATTACATAGGTTTATATATAAAAAGGAACATCATTTGTTTTTAAAAATTTGTCCAATCATGAGTCATTCAAAAAGTACCAACAAGTATAATAAACAAAATATTTATGAGCTATGATCAAAATTTGACCTCGGACTTACAAATATCGGTCTACCTTTGTTAAACACTTTAAACAGAGTGTGTATGTGTGTGTGGGTAAACAGTTGCAAAACATTTCTTAACGTTTCCATTAGAAGATATGGACAGTCGATTATTATTATTATTTTCATTATTGTTTCCTTCAATTCCTTGTGGAAGATAGGACTTTAGCCGCTCACGTCTCCATTGCGTTCGGTTCTCTGCTAGAATCTTCACCTGGATTCAATTCTGCCCACACGTTTTCATCTCCTCCTCACATGAACCCCTCCAATTCACCCTCACCCTTGCACTGACGACTAACTCACCGCTTCCCATTCGGTCGGGTTCCACTCGACCAATGGCTTGTCTAGTGATGTCACTTGATGGTTTCCTCAGAGTGTTGCCTGCCAGTCCATCTCCATTTCTTCCTGCCTATTTGTTTCACAATCGGTTCCTGCTGTGTTGGTTCGCTCATTGCCAGAGATCCCACCCTGTTGCTGATCTTTTCTGGCCGGCCATCTGATCTTGAGTGGTATTGAGCGAAGACAACTGTTAATGAAGGTCTGTAGTTTGTTTGAGCTGCTCTTTATGACGCGCTGGCCAAATCTCTGATCCGTATAGCAAGTAGCACTGACTGACTTCACATTGGAGTTGAAAATCAGGATCTTATTTTTATTTTCATGCTGAGTGCTGTTGACCTCCACACAGACTTGAGAGTAGTGAAAGCTTGTCTTGCTTTTCCGATCCTCACTGCTTTGATATCCTCGTCAGTTCCACCTGTAGTTGAAACGATGCTTCCCAGGTAGGTGGGTAGGTGAAAGAGGTTGTTTCTTTCAGGTTCCTTCCATTTATGCTGATTGTTGTCTGTTGTTGTTGTTGCTGTTGGTGGTGTTGCCCAGGAATCTTCATCACCCCTGTTTTCTCTATGTTCACCTGAAGTCCTATCTCCTCTGGATGCTTCTTCTGCCAACTTGTTGCTTTTCGCTTGCATATCTTCTAGTTTGTGGGAAATCAGACATATATCATCGGCGAAGTCCAGATCCTCCAAGTCTCTTTTGTGTGAGTCCATTTTATGCCTGTTTCCTCGCTGTCCGCTGTTTGTCGCATTATCCAGTCTACTGCAATCAGGAAAATCATTGGCGATAGTAGGCAGCCAGCCAGCTTGTCTTACTCCCGTCTTCACTTCTTCGAAGGATTCCGTAAGTTTCCCGTTGTGGATTACTTGGCATGCAGCATTGTCGTACAACTACTTTGGATAAGATGTATAATTGTCGGTGGCACCCCTTGGTAGTAGCGAAGTAGTTTCCAAATCACCTCTCGATCGACGCTGCGCTGTTGAAGGCCTTTTCAAAGTCGATGAAGTTGAGTGAGATAGAGAGGTGACTGCCATTCCAAGCAGGCTTTGTTCAATGATGATCGGTAATGTGGCGATCTGATCAATGCATGACTTGTTTCTCCTGAATCCAGCCAGCCTGTTTCGGTCGAAGTTTTTCATCCAGGTTGGCATGTTTGATTCTCTCCAGCAGGATGATGTGGCTTAGTATTTTGCTTGGGATGGACAGGAGCATAATTCCGCGCCAGTTCTTGCATTGACTTAGGTTTCCTTTCTTTGGTAGTTTGAATAAGTAGCCTTTCTTCCAATCCTCGGGTACTTTGTCTTCTTTCCACACCTTCTCTAGTAGTGGCGTCATCAAGTCCGCTGTTGTCTCTGGGTCCATTTTCAATGCTTCTGCTGGGATTCCATCTGGTCCTGCTGCTTTTCTAGGTTTCAGCATCATGATTGCCCACTGGACTTCTGACTTCGTCGGGGGGTTGGTGTTCACTGGTAGCTCTGTCTCCGTCGTTGGTATTGTTGGGCGCGTTGTAGGTGGTGGTCGATGTAGGAGTCTTTTGAAGTGTTCAGCCCAGTGTTTCCTTTGCTCCACTTCTTTGGTGAGTCACTTTCCATTGTCATCCTTCACCGGCTTAATTTGTTTCAAACTTTTGCCCGATAGGTACCTAGTAGTTTGGTAGAGTGTTGCGAGGTCTCCTTTGCCTGCACTGTGGCTGGTTCTGCTTCACTTGCCATGGTTTCATAATACTTTCTTTTGTCTTCTCTGGCACTCTTCTTTACTCTTTTGTTCAGTGTATTGTAGCTTGCATTCAAATCCTGTTTTTGCTGCTCATCGGTACACTGGAGAATCTTTTGTTTCACAATCCCTCTCTCCTCTATCAGTCTCCGAGTGTCCGTAGTGAGCCACTGTTTGCCCTGTCCCTTCTTTCTGCCTGGAACTTCCATGCAGGTTTGACTCCACACTGTCTTCAAGTTGTTCCAGTGGTTTTCGACGCTGACCTCTTCGCCAGTGTTGATTTGTATCTCGGCTTTGTCCTTTATGCTTGGAGTGAAGATATCCTTTGTGTCCTGGTCCTTCATATACCGGTAATAGTAACGGTCGAGTGTATGATAAATTAAGGTATTTGCTAGAATGACAGATCACAGTAATAATTGCGCAAACTCATTCATTAAAGGTGTTGCAATTCACAAAATGTGCTAAGAGTAAGTTAGCTTCGTGGAGATTTGGTTCATTGGCTAGCACTGGGACTCCACCCAAAATGTGGTGGATAGCATCATTCGCCATGATAGGTGTGGAAGATAATGGATCTATTTTGAGTATTTGAGTGCCTATACTTTCTATCTATAACTTGAAGCCATTGTAAAAAGTATGTTCAGACACTATTTTGTAAATTATAATTGGTTTCCTTAGGATGTAGGCAGTAATTGAAGAGAATCAATGCACGAAATGAAACGAGCTTGTATTATCAAAACTGTGTGTTCATCTTACTTAAATTTAAAAAAGCAAGTCAGTCTTCTAGTATTGCATATACCTGGCTAACGTGACGACATTAGAAAACTATGAATTGCTTGGTTTGAGGATCCTGATAAAAGACTAAGATTCACAAAACTGTCATTTAAAATATCAGTTATTTTCAGCCCAGTTTCACCATAATCTCCGCTTGTTATACAAATACCGTTGTTTCTTCCTACAGGACTGGTTGACAGGCACATGGACTCATGTGAAAAATGGGCTAAATCCATTCTATCTAACTCACACCACTCTCTTCACTCACAACTCTCCCCTTGCATCTCATCAGACAAAACCAGAAGCCTATATAGAAAACTATATTCTCACACCAGCAAGTACAAAAACTCAACCATACCCTACTTAGCTCGTGTTCTGTGTGATAAAGAAAGCATTTTGCGTGACACCTATAATTCATTAAATAGTCAGTAGAACAACTGGACCTCGTCTTTCCAACTCATATCATTTATAAGTACAACATTTTCTTTCTTTCTTTTCCTTTTCTCTCTCTCTCTTTTTCCGTTATGTGCTGCTTTGTTTCTTCCTCTCGCTTACGCCAGTAAATATGACAGCTCCTACTTTTCTAACACCTTCAAACGCTATTTCAGCTTTTCCTTTGCTACCGACATGCCAATATGTTGTTGTAATAATGAACTGAGATTTCCTAAATCTATGTAGAATTCTACATATTGATAATGTACTAACTGGACGCAATACTGTAGTAAAAATGCTGAGAATTCCATTCTGTATCACATGTACTGTTTTGGAATAAAGCAAATTATTATTATTATTCATAGACTGTCTCCTCTCGATCCTTCCTATGTACTTGCTGCCACAAATACAAGTGAATTGGTAAATGCAGTTGGAGTTTGACATGCAGAGCAGGATACTTATCTACCTTCGACTGGGTTAACGAGCATACTGTGTTGTAAAGTGGAATGTGTTTGGCGGCGACGGGAAGTGTTCTTTTTAATGCCTCTTTTATTGTGTTTTCCGTTCTTATGGATACTTCTTCGCCTTTGTAAACTAGACAGATGAAAACTGGTTTCTTTTCAGCTACTTTGGGTTTTGGTCCAGGTGGCTTTTTCTTCCCATATCTTGATATAAACTTCCGAGAGTATCTATTTTTGATAAGGTTCTTTTCGATGACTGCGAGTTCCTCTTCGATCTTATCTTCTGAACACAACTCGTTAACTTTGCTGAAGAGCGTTTTCTTCTGCAGGCTCAGATTTTAGCCGATCAGGCGAAGGCTGTGGTAATTCAAGTATTGACCACTCCAAGTTTCTTTCATGTAGAAGGATTTTTGAGTCGTCCCATCATATCTTCTTTTTATGTTGGTATCTAGGAAGTGGGACTGATTGTCGCGTTTATGGTCCATTGTAAGTCCTATCTATGTGAGGGTAAGCCGCATTGAGGTTTTCTAGCATTGCGGATGAATGATCCACTGTTGTTGCAAACCACAAATGTCGTGTCGTGTGTCAACATACCTGCAGTAATATGTGGTTCTCTCCACTTCCCTCTTCATTCGTGTCTGTTCAAGATGAGACTTGAATATATGTCCTCAATAACAGGACCAAAAGGTAAACCATAGCCACCCCGTTAATTTGCCGGTACAGCTCGTTGTTGAATCGGAACTGAACGTTCTCTGTACAAAGAAGTAGTAATTTTCGTGCCTAAATTTCAGGAAGAGGAAGTAGTTCGGATTGCTGGTATATGAGTCTCACTGTCTTTCCAACGGGTATGCTAGTAAGCAGCGAAAAAACATCGTATGATACAAGAAGTTTGACTGAAATGTTCAGTTAGTCTAATTATTGTGAGAATCGACAGGATCCCTTGATACTCTGAACTGCCAACTTTTGTGCCAACCACCTAGCCAGTTTATGGCATGGTGATTTCACCATTGACATTATAGGTCTCAATGGCACATCAGGTTTGTCAACTTTGAGTTGGCCATACATAAACGGTAGGCCTGAACCCCTTGCTTTGATTTAAGTTCCTTGTAGGCGGTGTTGTCTATTAAACCTTCTTTAAGCAGTTCTTTGAGGTGTCTGTGTACTCTGTTTTCGAGGGCTGTTGTTGCATCGTTCTGCGACACACATCCACTTGGAATCTCAACGTATCACGGAGAAGCATTGACATATTGAAGATCTAGCCTCGCTGGTTCATTTTTACAACGCCAGAACCCTTGTCTGGTTTAAGAATGACGGTCTTATCATTGTTCTGCAGGTTTTTTTTACCGCTAGCCTGTGCTCCTTAGTAAACATTTTTGGCTGGACAGGAGGAGGAGAAATGTAGTACTGCTCTGTGATATCAACCATTTTTGACTTAAACCAAATGTTTTTATCCTTCTCTGTGGGTTTTAAATCAGTTAGTTGTGATAGCATTAATACTCACACTGCGTTTCTGTGTCAATCTTGCTGATAAACGGGCTTGGTACTTGATACTTGAATCCTAGAGACAGTTTTGGTTTCGACTTGGTTTAACGTTTATCAAATCTCACTCCACTAACAATTGATGCTTGTTGTAAATTTCTATGGGAGTAAGCAATATTGCGGTGAGGCTTCGGTCGAGTACTAGGTAAGGATGGAAGAGGGGAGATCAATAATCTATTGACGAGGTTGTGCAGCAGTTACACCGGTTGAGATGGTTAGGACATGTGTTACGCAGGCATCAGATTTTATTTTGATAAATCACACTGTGTAATGTTATACAGTAATATCAACTGATGACGTTTCGAGCATAAACTATTGCTCATAATCATATCAAGTTACTCACACAACTTTTTTCCTTCATTTATATACATGTGTGGAATCGATTAGATATTGGAATAAAATTCAATATGAGATAATGTACATCCAGAAATAATAATACGAGTGTTATTGATCAATTACAATCAGATGGGAAATAAGACGAGTGTTTTCATAGTCATAATAAGTTACTTCTTAGAATGTTGTGATGTGCTTGAATTGAAATAGAATACAATTTAAGATTATTTATTATCCTCCTCTGATTTGACTGACTGAATGGTGGTAATAATATCTTCCATGCATATCTCTGGTATTTGCGTTGAGTCATTTCTGTTTCATGTGTTGAGTGTAGACTCAATGAACCAGGAATCAGTAATCAATCTCTCCACCTACCTAGATTACTTCTTAGAATCTTAACCCTCTCCACCACCCTATTGTGTGGTTGTTTGTTAATGTGTGAAGTGCAATTGCTGAGCTTTCTTTCTAAATTACTTATCTTTTCAGGGTCAACCATTCTGCTCTTAGTAGGAATTAGGGTGGCATTCAAACCTACAAACTCAGGTAGGACAAGCTCTGTAGGGAGGCTAAAGGACCCTGTCGGTTGACCCAATTAAACAAAATAATATAATTTACAAAATACCCTGCAATGACTGTGTGGTCAACTACATAGGTCAAACTAGTAGGTCATGGGTAGTGAGATTATCAGAACATAAGAATTTAGCTAAGGGAAGGATGGTTGACCCCGAGAAGATAAGTAATTTAGAAAAAAGCTCAGCAATTGCACTACATTGCACTTCATGCATTAAGAAACAACCACACAATAGGGTGGTTGGAGAGGGTCAAGATTCTAAGAAGTAATATAGGTAGGTGGAGAGAGAGGTTGATTACGGAATCCTTATTCATCGAGTCTACACCCAACACGTGCAACAGAAGTGACTCGATGCAAATACCAGAGATATGCATAGAAGATATTATTACCGCCGGTCAAGTCAGAAGAGAATAATAAATAATCTTAATATTCTATTTCAATTCAAGTGCATCACAACATCCTAACAAGTTACTTATTATGACTATAAAACACTCGTCGTATTTCCCATCTAATTGTAATGGATCAATAACACTCGTAGTATTATTTCTGAATGTACATTATCCTATACTTATTTTTTACTCAAATGCCTAATCCTCGATTCCACACATGTATATAAATGAAGGGAAAAGTTGTGTGAGTAATGTCTTGATATCATTTTGAGTGGCAATAGTTTGTGCTCGAAACGTCATCAGTTAATGTAACTGTACAACACTGTGTGATTTATCAAAATAAAAACGGGCGATGTTATCCACTGAATGACATAGAATGGATGAGGTTGGAAAAGAGTTAGCTAGTGGCGGTGGTGGTGTTGATGGTCAAACTAAAACATGGCTTCATCAGTTATCCAAATCCAGCTAGCCAGTGACGTCGAGGGGTGTAGACTGACTGACTGGTTGGGGCCTTTCAGGATGGTAGGAACCAATGATGAAGGCTGTTGTTGGTGATGGCTGGCGCTGATGGAGATTCATTCACTCTTATCGAATAAAAATCTGTTGTTCTTCCTCAGTACTATTCTTTTTTCCCCACTCATAGTTCTGTTTTATTTTATTTCTCTCTGCTTTGAATCTATTTACTCTCTTCTCGTGGTTTGTGTGGTAGATAGAGTAGATGGAGTATGGCAACTGGAAGTGATGCATATCTGTGCATAGTTCTACGCTGAAACCAGTCAGTCAGTCAAATAATATGAGCAACCATGGTGCCAACTAAAGAGGACAGCAGAAAATAGGAAAAAGTGGAGACGTTGTGTTAAAGTTCTGTGTTCTACTGGGAACCCAAAGGGGTGGATGGGTGGGCGAAATAGCAACATATCTTTAGAGGTTTAATTTCTCTTTGAAAGCGTCCATCATTGGAAATCATATTACGATTATTTTTACATCGAATAAGGAGTTCCAGTCCGTGATCACTCTATATGGAGTTCGTTCAATCACGGTTTGAGCGCACCTTTTTGTGTGATCACCTCTCAAGTGGTTATCGTAGAAGGAGAGTTATAAAAGTTACCTTTTCCTCCTTTGGTATGAAGTTCAAATGTTCCATCCTCTCTTATTAAGAAAGGTGGAAGATATCGCTGGCTAATGTAATTCTTGCCCCTTTATACTCCTCCTAAAACTCGACTCCTTGTTAGAGCATGGATTAGTTGCTTGTATGTAGTGTTCTAAGTGAGGCCTGATATGTTGCGTAGATTGCTTTCAACATAGACTCATCTAAGTGTTTGAAAGCCCTTTCGAAGTGCTTATAGCAGCCTTTGAAAAGCCTTAGCTGCATCTGCATTATAATATGCAGTTGTTTTCAAATCATGGTTAGTAATAAATAGTCCCTTAACATCAGGCAGTTCTGTATTCCCAGCGGAATGTAACGTTAAAGGACGTCTGAACTCCCGCTTTTTTTCAGGAATTAATTTCCAAACTCCAAAGGTAAAACCATTCAGTTTGATTTTGTCACTATGTACATTTTTCTAGATTTTAATATTGTCCGCAATTAAGTAATTATAGGATAAGGTAAGAGTTGTCGATAGTTCGTGTATGGATAATAGGAATAACAAGGGGCGCTGATGATAGTACACCACTAACCTGTACCTTTTGCTGTCTAACCAGTAAGTATTTAGGAAACTAAATCAAACACATAGGCATTGTTCTAATCGATAGATACCCTGTTAGTTTTCAATGGAGGCTTAAATGAGGCATCTTATCGGCTACTTTCCTCTTAGGTCCAAAAACATATTGTTGGTCTTTGTCTCTGACTTCTCTAACCAATTTTTCCCTGGGTAACAACAGTAAGTTTGTGAACTAGAGTTGTCCTCGTGGGAATCTATGCTCATGTGTTTCTCTACATTATTAGCTCATAGTTCCTTCCTTGTGATTGTTTCTAATACATTTGCTGTGATATATGTTAGCCTTACAGGCCAATAGTTAGATACCGATTATCATGACATTTCAAATCTTCTTGCAGCTCATATTGTACAGATTAGAGGGAATTCAGTTCACTAACCGTTTTCGGCATTTTTCTCCCTTTCCGTTCTCATTGGAACATAGGGAACATGGGGTTGTTAGCCTCACGCCCGCAACCTTTCCTGTCTACCAGCTTTATTTCCTCCTAGGTAAGGTAAAGGAAGTGTGTCGGCCGGTGATCCAACCCCGGAACATTTGCTTGGTTGGCCTAGCTGACTGACTGACTGACTGGTTTTAGTCTAGAACCTTGCACGGATGTGCAGCAGTTCAAGTTGCCTTACTCCCTACATCTACCACACAAAGCAAGAGAAAACAGTGATGATATTGGATGGTGGGAGGGAATCGGCAGGAAGCCTTGGACCTAGGTTTCGTGCTAATTGACACTCGCCAGCAAGGCGTATCTGCAACCTTGGAGGAACTCATGTCCTTTCTGAGATTCGAATCCGCGTCACCCAGTGCTTCAGTCAGAGACGTTACCACTGAGCTATTCGGTGTCTAGTAACCCATACAGACCAAATGAGTGTGACAGCTTTCGTGGGACGTCCCCAACAGATAGGTTACAAGCTGCAAGAAAAACACGGTTGTTTTTCGTCCGTTTGCAAGAAGTGCATACAAAAGCGAACTGTGAAGCAGTGAACAAATTTAGTGGTAAGCTAAATGTGAAGTCAGCCTCATCAAATTCTGACTCCGAATCGTGTGACGATAATGGTGTGGTGAAAAGGCCTGTAGTTGTAACTGGAAAGCTATTGTTGAATAGAATGTCACAGACGACACACCAGTTGTATAGGCATGGATAAGTATTATTTAAGTTACATATTTAAATTAGATGATTTACGGTTCAATAACATGGTTGCTGTCATTTTATCTTTTGTTTGTGGGAAAAATCCGATAACTAGTGATTCAATGGAACACATCAAGAAATATAGAGATATTGACTTCGCATTAACAAAAAACCCAAGTATGCGTTGGATGGATTACAGATACTTGGGAAAATAAATAAAACCTGGAGTCAATTCCCTCATAAAACAATAAAATACGTCTTACAATAATATATTCTCACTTTATGCACATGAGGGACTCCAGTTGACAGGCATCATCAATATGATAATGATGCACACATGGAGTAGACATGTTTAAAAATTTTCACTAACACAAAATATATATAAAAGGGAAGCTGATGGAATATTGACCGTAAGTACACTCTGCATAAGTTAAAACAGTTTATATGGCATAATCTTAGGCCCAGTTATTGTTTGAATTTGTTGAACATGAGCGAAACAACTGAGTGTTGCGTTACATTCGGTCGATATGGTGGGCTAGTCACAAAAGTATAAAAATGGCCTAAAAATGTTAGCTAGTTTACCGTAAACGATGTTTTAAGCAATATAATCTGCAAAAGGCTCACCACAGCAGTTATTATCCAGTTAAACATGCAGGGAAGTATTAATAATTCAGCAACCGGTGAATTTTTGATTCTTTTCGGTTTGAAACCTGAGTAACTGCACGGCTCGTTATCAGGAGTATCGCAGGTTTCTATCCTAGGACCACCGGTGTTTTTGATTTTCATCAGTGACCTACCATGCCGTCTAAGCTGCCCGACTCTCCTATACGCTGACGACATAAAGATATGAAGAGCAATAATGTGTTCCGAAGACTCAGATAGGCTGCAGGCAGACCTAAAACTTCTGGAATACAGGGTGGTGGCCAGTGGTGTGACTTTCAACCTGAAAAAGTGCAAAGTAGTGCAATTACGCACCTGCAGACTGCAGCATGCAAGTTACACCCTGTGCAACGAAAGCTTGTCCTGCACAATGTCGGGGCGTGACTTAGGTCTAGTTCTAACGGAAAAAACTGGCACAAGCGTGAATTATATGGTTTGGCGTAGCGAAAGTATATGCGGTCATACACTTTACCGTTGTTCTTGGCATCTTTCGACTCCTCTCATCGAGATCTGTAGTTTGATACCCATTTTGACGCCGTATCTCTGACAGTTTTGACTTTTGATAATCAACGTCCTCCCATTGCGTCATCATTATGCTCATTTCGTTGCCTTCTCGAAGTGTTGTAACTGCCACATTTCTTCACCTCTTCCGTTGTTCTAGGTATTTCTCGACTCTTCTCTCCGCGCTCAAGAGTGAATTAGTCCAAGATACTTAACATCAGGCTTGATTTATATATCACTATCACCGCCACAACGGTCATGGGAATGAACAGCTTCATCAATTAACTTTCTTTTGCATCGGAAACTGAGATTAACAGTCTGACATTTGGAAGGATTAAGTTTAAGGCCATTAGACGAAGACCATTTGCTAACTCCTGATAGAAAGTTGTTAATCTTAATACAGTCAAGCTGAGAGTTAACAGACATTGAAATAGTTAGATCATCGGCATATTTAACAAATTTCATTTCACTAGAGTGAGGCAAGTGATGCAAGAAGAAAAAAACAGGAAAGGAGAAAGGACAGTGCTTTGAAGGGCACCAGCCTCAGTAAGCAATGAAGTGGACGACTTTCCCTGACATACAGTGTACTGCTTTCTTCCTGAGAAATAAGAATGGAGCCATTTGACAACCCACCAGTCAGTTTGAGGTTCAGCAAGCTTGTTTAGTAAAGTGTCCCTAGGTACTTAGTCGAAAGCAGATGTATAATCTAGAAAGGTGCAGCGAACAAATTTAACCCCTCTGTCTAAACAGGAGACAGTGTTATGATGCGAAACTGCAGCTGCATCTAAAGCACTTCTACTGTGTTTACAGGCGAAATGTTTGGGATCGTTAAAGGCTTTAAGTAAAGCTTGAAGATTAAGAGTAACCTTCCCATAGTCTTTAGAAAAGGAGAAGTAATAGCAATAGGTCTAAATTTAATGCATGTTCCGGTAGATGACTTAGGTATAGGTACAATTTTAATGTCCTTCCAAATGGCTGGCACGATATTTCTGGAAAAAGATTCATTAAATATGTCCATGAGAGGATAACAAAGGAAATCTGCACATTTTTTTGGGAATAACGCTAGGCAAATCATCTGGACCTAGGCTACAAGAAGGGCTCAGTGACTGGAGACATTTTAGAACATCATTTGTATTGAAACCAGCACGTACTTTATAGGATGAAAATAGTATTAATCATGAACTAGGATTTGACGAGTTTTACAACGTTTAATATATTTAGAAACAATCAACTTACGCTGCTTACTTCTATGACGCATTACCTGATGCTGCGTAGCTAACTTATAATAGTTGCCACTGAAGGTCATCTCCTGAATCTATTACCGTAATGAGAAACTTACCGTTATCTTTGAATTAAACAGTAAATGTGGATATCCTGAGAACTTTCTTGATAAAAAGATCGTCTCATAGTCGAAAATCTCCACGAAAGCATTTAGACGTATTTATCCTATCGCCTCAAATGACCCACTGTTTGCGATCACGTAAAAAGTAAAAACAAACTTACCGGAGACAGTGCGCTTATGATTTCGAGATATCATAATGTAACACGAGAAAAAAGCTATATCCATAGGGTTACAACAGTTAGATGCACGATATTAATCCGAAGCATAGCGACTACGATTCTCAGACACAGAACATACTATTCATTTTGTATTCCCCAATGAATGAAAAACAAAACGATATTGTTTTTGCTGACGTTTCGCCATTTAATGCTAATAGCTTTATCAAAGTATAATATAGAACATACTACTTTGCTACGTAATCTCCCAATCGTACAAACAGATGTCTTGCCAAGAAAAAGTAGACTACTGGTTCAAGGAAAATTTATTTGAAGTTTTCCTAAAAATCGTGGACATCCCGTAATTATTTGAACTGGAAAAACCAATTTGTATCCAGCTAGTGTTTTCACCCCGAATAATAATCAGCTTCTCAGCTTGTTGCAACTTCGAAAAAACTACCGATTGTAGACCAAAATCCGAAACGTTATTCTCGCTAATTAAAGTCTTACCTTTGGCTAAGATATTTCTTCCACTCACCAGGCCACGTATGTTATCCACTTTTTAAATCCTTTTGCAGCAAATTTAATGGCTGTTAACACTGGCTTTACTACAGGCAGTTTTAGTTCATGTATATGGAACTAGTTCATTAAGCATTAAGAAACATAGGTGACACTTACACTATAGGGGTTTCTGATTACCTCCAGATTTCGTTTTGTTTCCAAACACCAGATATTCATACTTCACATGCGTTTCACCCTTGTTTGATGTAGGTTCTCTCACAAACTATTTGGTTTTTTAACCGATAACAGACACACTGATGGTATGCTCACCTTCTGAAAAAGCTTCAAAGCTTTTTCAACATCAAATCAGGTTCTAAGTTCTCAAGGTTTAATATATTCTTCGAAAACTTTGCTAATATCAACTCTGAACGTGCTCTCTTCACCAGATTCACCCGGTTAGGAAAGTGCAATACAACATGACCCGCTAACATGGATGATAAAGACCTTCATATACTCAATATATTACTTAGGGAGAGCTTTGATTTCGAGAAGAAAGTGTCTACAAGAATCACCAATTAAGTACGACTTACCAACTTATAGAGACTTCCTCATACAAAGTGGTTGTGTCTGAATGTAAAACCACCAGTAGCCTGGCAAAACTTCTGTGGAGTCATGATCCCTCCTCATATGCATGTTTTATTCCTCCCTCTAAACACATTTTCAACACAGAAGTCAAAAACAAAATCTAGCAGACATTTCCAACGAGGATTATGACTAGCATCCGTTTGTAATGCTGAGCCATCTGACTGGTCAAACCAAGGTTATTTGATTTTGGTGTTCATTGTTTACTCTTGCCAGGTGTCTTACTCCACCAATGACCTTGAGAGTTCGGGATTAGTTCAGTCCTCAATTCCTTGTCTGATTTATTTTGCGGCGGGTAAATTGAATTCTTTGGTTACGCGCCATTAGTTTGTTCACCGGCTTTTTCAAAGTGGGCCTACTGATTTTTCGGGTGAGACATTTTGTTCTTTGGAAATGCAATTTCATGCTGACTTATATCAGAATCATAAAAATTCAAGGAGTACTTAAATTGTTTTTGAAAAGTTGTTGGTTATTAATAGTGTTAAACCTTCGCTACAGAAATTCTCTACATTGGACATAGCACCAAACACATGCCATTTATGTCATATTTGTACCTGACAATCTTATCGTTAACAGTTGCATAACGTAGGCACTAAGATGACACAGTGTAGAATTGCAAAGAGCTGTTGATACCACTCACGCTCGCGCTTAGAAAATGAGTGGCATTTTCGCAGGGTGAAATTAAAACCTATCCCTAAGTGTTTCCGTGCATAGTAAAGCAAACGTTATGACAGATATACTATCTGAACAAAGGAAGATGGTAAAACACGTTTAACATACTTAAACGTAACATGTGATGTGGCAACAGCACCCTTCTAAGCAAATAATACAAAATCAACTACTTGAAAAAACCAATTCCTAACTGATCATTACCGTTCTGCTTATACTGGCAGTCTTTGACGAAGGCGTGGGTGTTCTGATCTGCCAAGCAAGCCCTTTATCACGTCCTAGTGTATCGTTCTCAGTGGCACAGATGCATCCACTCCTTGTGACTTATGATTTCCAATGAAACTGTTTTGTTCTTCGTTATTACTATTCCTTTGTCTCACACCTCTGTTTACTGTTTATATCATTATGCATTTCTTCTACTTTCTTCTCTTGCTATGTGCGCTACATGGAGCGAGTGTGGTGACTTGAACTGCCGCACATATGTGCAAAGTTCTATGTCGAAAACCGACCGACCGACCTAGTGTATCTTCATCTTTTGTTGTGTTAAGTGCATCAGAAAGCCTCTTTTTGTTCACTTTGATTTAGTTAATTAGTTCGAAAATGGTTATTCGTGAGTCCTGCCACGTCTCCATACCACTCGATATCAATTAATATGCACTGTTGCTGTGTATGGGTGATATACAACATATACTGACATGAGTTGCTTAAATAACGGGACCACCGGAATGGCAATGGGATGGCTGAATTCTATGCTTTCTTAAATTTTCCACTGGCTGATTACCTTTGGTTTACATAATGGTCTACACTATTTAACTTCCTACAATTATAAATAAAATGTAACACAAGTTTATAATCTAGTGATTAACAGTCTATTAATTTGTCTTTTTATCTGGCTAACCTGTACTTCAACACTGCGTACTGATCAACGTGGACATGAAGTGACACCCTTATCTCTCATCTGAAGGTTCATCAACAAACATATTATTATTATTATCATAATTATTATTATATCCTTTAATTCCTACAGGAACATAGGGCTTTAGCCGTGTGTCTCCATTGCGTTCGGTTCTCTGAGAGAGTCTTCACCTGGCTCCATGTCTGTCCACACGTTTTCATCCCTTCACATGACCTTCTCCATGTCACCCTTGGACGATCAACTCCCCGCTTACCTTTCGGGTTCCACTGAAGGGCTTGTCGGGTGATGTCACTTGATGGTTTCCTCAGATTTTGTTTCACAGTCGGTTCCTGGTTGGTTTGCTCCCAAAGATCACTGTTGCTGATCTTTTCTGGCCGGCCATCTGATCTTGAGTGGTATTGAGCGAAGACAACTGTTAATGAAGGTCTGTAGTTTGTTTGAGCTGCTCTTTATGACGCGCTGGCCAAATCTCTGATCCGTATAGCAAGTAGCACTGACTGACTTCACATTGGAGTTGAAAATCAGGATCTTATTTCCATTTTCATGCTGATTGCTGTTGACCTCCACACAGACTTGAGAGTAGTGAAAGCTTGTCTTGCTTTTCCGATTCTTGCTTTGATATCCTCGTCAGCTCCGGCCGCCTGTAGTTGAAACGATGCTTCCCAGGTAGGTGGGTAGGTGAAAGAGGTTGTTTCTTTCAGGTTCCTTCCATTTATGCTGATTGTTGTCTGTTGTTGTTGTTGCTGCTGCGGTTAGTGGTGTTGCCCAGGAATCTTCATCACCCCTGTCTTCTCTATGTTCACCTGAAGTCCTATCTCCTCTGGATGCTTCTTCTGCCAACTTGTTGCTTTTCGCTTGCATATCTCCTAGTTTGTGGGAAATCAGACATATATCATCGGCGAAGTCCAGATCCTCCAAGTCTCCTTTTGTGTCAGTCCATTTTATGCCTGTTTCCTCGCTGTCCGCTGTTTGTCGCATTATCCAGTCTACTGCAATCAGGAAAATCATTGGCGATAGTAGGCAGCCAGCCAGCTTGTCTTACTCCCGTCTTCACTTCTTCGAAGGATTCCGTAAGTTCCCCGTTGTGGATTACTTGGCATGCATTATTGTCGTACAACTAACTATTGGATAAGATGTATAATTGTCGGTGGCACCCCTTGGTAGTAGCGAAGTAGTTTCCAAGTCACCTCTCGATCGACGCTGCGCTGTTGAAGGCCTTTTCAAAGTCGATGAAGTTGAGTGAGATAGACAGGTGACTGCCATTCCAAGCAGGCTTTGTTCAATGATGATCGGTAATGTGGCGATCTGATCAATGCATGACTTGTTTCTCCTGAATCCAGCCAGCCTGTTTCGGTCGAAGTTTTTCATCCAGGTTGGCTTGTTTGATTCTCTCCAGCAGATGATGTGGCTTAGTATTTTGCTTGGGATGGACAGGAGCATAATTCCGCGCCAGTTCTTGCATTGACTTAGGTTTCCTTTCTTTGGTAGTTTGAATAAGTAGCCTTTCTTCCAATCCTCGGGTACTTTGTCTTCTTTCCACACCTTCTCTAGTAGTGGCGTCATCAAGTCCGCTGTTGTCTCTGGGTCCATTTTCAATGCTTCTGCTGGGATTCCATCTGGTCCTGCTGCTTTTCTAGGTTTCAGCATCATGATTGCCCACTGGACTTCTGACTTCGTCGGGGGGTTGGTGTTCACTGGTAGCTCTGTCTCCGTCGTTGGTATTGTTGGGCGCGTTGTAGGTGGTGGTCGATGTAGGAGTCTTTTGAAGTGTTCAGCCCAGTGTTTCCTTTGCTCCACTTCTTTGGTGAGTCACTTTCCATTGTCATCCTTCACCGGCTTAATTTGTTTCAAACTTTTGCCCGATAGGTACCTAGTAGTTTGGTAGAGTGTTGCGAGGTCTCCTTTGCCTGCACTGTGGCTGGTTCTGCTTCACTTGCCATGGTTTCATAATACTTTCTTTTGTCTTCTCTGGCACTCTTCTTTACTCTTTTGTTCAGTGTCTTGTGCGATACAAAATAGGTGCAAAATATGCTTGCCTGTTTTGATAACTATTTATAGTCAGGCAGATCAAATATATATAATTTACCACATTCCCTTCTTCCTACTCAACAGAATTAAGTATGAAGACAGTTGATTTACAGGAAACAAAATTCAGTGCGATGTGATGATGTGAAGACCACAAGTAGTTACACGGAGTGTTTTGTCGGATTTTCAAACATTATCCCTCAAAGTGGTTTAGTGAGAAAGAAACAAATTCCATTCATGGTTCTATACTGTCTCATCTCGTAGATACACAACACAAAATTGATGTAAACAAGTTCTTCAAAGTCATCCACGGTATGCCAACTTATCTTAATTTCATATTGTTGAGGCTGTTGGAATCTACATTAAGAAGCCTTACTTATGGATCCAAAAGTAATCGGTTTAGACACTGTCCTTGACTTGGTCAAGAAGGGTTTTCTTTCAATCCTTTACGTTCCCAGTGGAACATAGTGTGCGCTTCAAGTTAGAGGCTTGAAGTTTCTGTAGCAGTGGTGATTATTATTTTTTACAGGATGGGGCTGCTAGCCTCATGCTCAAACTTCCCTCGTTACCAGTCTTATGACTTATGGCTTAGCGAAGTAAAGGAGTGCGTCTGTGGCCGGAGATCGAACCCCGGACCACATGAGTGGTTGACGAGCGTCCTAACCGCTGCACCACCGACGCACCAAGAAGGTTTTAACGATCCTCAATTTGTTGTAGAGATTTCCTTAATTTCATTTGATATTAAAGAAAAGAAGGCATTCAGCGAAGAAACTCTTTTCGGCGAATTCATTCACTGAGCTCTACAATCGCATATTTATACAATTTTGTTTGTGTGTGTGTGTGTGTACATTAGATTTATAAAGTTTAGATAATTATGTAATATAAGTATTATTTGGCTTGAAGACAAACGTTAAGATAGAAAATAAAGTAGAATCGATTAAGTGAATTGGATGACGTAATACAGTTGAGTAGAATTCAGAGTAGGTCAGGTTGGCAACAGTGTTAATGAGTAATGGTTAAAATTAAATAAGGGTGGGGTTAGAGAATAATACAATTGAAAATAAGTAAGTTAATCGGATGACGTAACATAGTTGAATAGAAATTGGACGTGGGTCAAGTTAGAAACATTGTTAATGAGGGTAGAGATTACAAAAGGGTGGGGTAGAGAATAATATAAGTGAAGATGTGAAATAATAAAATGCAAAAGACAAAATAATACAATTAGTAAGACTGAAATTAAGAAAGATCACGTCCACTGTAGGTTTAATGAATGAACGAATTTCTTTTGTATGCAGAGTTCAGGATTTAGCAGATGAAAAACAGGATAAAACTTCTCCACATCGCAGAAGCAATGGCAATGGACCACTACGTGAAATACAGACATCAGCATTTCTGTATCTTTCATGAATAAAGAAGGAACTTATTTTAAGATGTACAATGAATGTTCATTTCTTAAGCAATAAGGAATATTACAGATAAATTGATGGTGTAGATATGGGCTCCTCATTAGGTCCAATCCTAGCTGATTTATTCCTCGCTAAGTTAGAGTGTGGTGAGAGCTGATTGCTAACCAAAGTTGGTAGACAGTAATTTACGTCAATGTTTATGTCCCCAATATTGGTGGTGAGAAAATGAGAACAAAGGCTATGCGTATGCGGAAACAGTTAGCAGATACATGATCTGACACAGCCACAAAGAGATGCAAGGTTAACTTTCTGTGAGAAACAACCAATCAAAAGACTGTATTTTCTACTAACCATAATCTACAATAATATACATTAAAATCTATAAATGCTTTGATTTCCTTAATAAATGATCTGTTACCTGGCCCTTGTCTTCTGTTGTTACAAGGGAATGGACCACTGAGAGGAGTATTTAGTGACTTGGATTTCTACTGTCGATATATGAAAGATACATTTGTGGTTATGAAAGCCCAGAACGAAGCAATGCACATCCTCAGCAAGTTTACTGACGGACGTTCAGCAATAAACTTTACCATAGAGAGAAAGAAAGTAATGGCAGTATCTCACTCATTCCTAGACGTCTTCATGGCAAGGAAAGAAGATGGCACACTAAGAAGGAGTGTGTGTATAGGAAACCTACAACAACAGGTCAGTGCACTCATTTCTTGAGTTTTGTACCTTTGAAATATAAACACGTAACCTGGTAAAGTGTCTGGTTCATAGGGCTAAGTTAATCTGTTCAGACGACTGCCTCAATGAGGAGCTTAAGATTATTAGAGAATTACTTAGAAAAAATGGTTATCCAGATAAATTCATCGAGAAAAATATGAATTCAGCACCAAGGAGAGTCAATATTGCTACAGTTTCGAAAAAACCAATGTTCATAAAATTGCAGTTCCTCGGAGACAAAATCAGCGAAATCGTAACACAGCGAACACCTGAAGAATGCAGTTAAAAGAGCTTACTGTGCAGCAGAGGTGCGTTGTCTCTTCACAACCACCCCTATTCTACGTTCGAGAAATAAAGATAAACTACCTAAATTTGCCTCCTCTATGTGTATCTACCGATTTGACTGCAGCTGCGGAGCTATCTACATTGGGCGTAAAATTAGGCAGGTTCATCGTCGTATTTCCGAACATCATCCAGCATGGTTAAGCAAGGGACAAACAAGATCTATTCGTAGTTCCATTTTAGCACACCTTGTTGATACGGAGCATAAGGTTGATGTGAATACTGCATTTAAAATTATTTATCGCATTCCGACTTATCTTAGCTTTGCTCTACGAGTTCATCTTCTACAGACAGCTGAAGTAATCGGAATCCACCAGAGGAAACGAAGCCTATGTGTACAGAAGAAATTTGTACAGCCACTTTCCTTACCGTGGCCATCGTTACAATACAGGACTACGTCGCCCCCCTCCCCCTGTTAAATTATAATTGTCCAAATTATTTTATTTTTATTTTGACCACTTCATCTTTGATTACGTGTTATCCTTGTAAAACTAATTTATTCTAACCATTTCTACCTTTTAATTGTGTGTATTGATTTTCTTCGTTAATTATCAACCCACTGCCTGACATTTTGACACTTTAATTATTGTTAACAAACAAACATATCAGTGCCACTTGATTGGTAAACTGTTGTGTATTGCAATAAAAATGCTATACGTGTATATTGATTAGAGTACAGCCAGAGTGAAATGAGGGAGGATCTAATTGAAAAGTAAATATTTCTTCGCTGCTCAATCTTTCTGTTTTCTGAAAGTCAATCTATCAATTGATGCTCATCCCACATATCCGGTCTGAACAGCACTACTTTGTAAATGCACAGCTCAACATTATCTACACTGTTCACAATTTACTCAGATCTGCTGTTGCTCTCAGTGATTGACAATCAAATATATACTCACATTACTGCGATGGTTGCCTGGTGATGCTACTTCGGATGTGTCTATCCATCCTCATTCCCGATGACGAAATGATGTACAGTGAGTTGTATGTCTGACTTGCACCATCGTCATCATCACAGGATGTCAGGGGAAACCATGAAGTCCATAGAATGATCTAGAAGAGTGATCTAATCTCAAAAATGACAGGAGTTATCCGTGGTCTGGACAATCGTTGTAGTCTCAACAACCAGCCAACTGAGGGATTTTCGGCTGGCTGCTTCTCGAAGAAATGACGTCATTTCATGCTGAATGAACCGGTCTTCGCGTGTGTAGTTAACTGGTGATTAATGTGTGCTGGATCACTTGATACTGAAAATTATTATCAGTTTGCATTTTCTTGATCATCGAACAAAGCATGGAATGGCAATCAAACCTCTACCTCAACTTTATAGACTTTGAGAAGGCCTTCGACAGCGTTGACCGTGAAGTAATTTGGAAACTACTCAAGTACTACGGCGTACCCCAAATATTCATCAACCTTATTCAACAACTGTACGACAACGGCACATGTCAAGTGATCCACAATGGAAAACTCAGCGAGGCGTTTGGAGTAAACACAGGAGTCAGACAAGGGTGCTTATTATCACCAATGATATTCCTCATTGTGGTGGACTGGATTATGCGTCAGATAGTAGGAAACGAGAAGACAGGGATATCCTGGACCGACCTGAACCTAGAAGACCTGGATTTCGCGCGTGGATGATTTATGTTTGATGTCACACAAAATGGAAGACTTACAAGCGAAAACCGACAAACTGGTCGAAGAAGTAGCCAGAGAAGACAGGACTCCAGGTGAACATAGACAAGACGGAGGTTATGAAAGTAACCAGCCAACAACAACAACAGCAGCAACATCCAGTGCCAATCACCATCAACGGGAGGGATTTGAAAGAGGTTACTACATTCACTTATCCAGCTAGGGAGCATTGTCTCAACTACGGGAGGAACCGACAAGGATGCCAAATTGAGAATCGGAAAGGCGAGAAACACATTCATCAACCTGAAACCAATCTGGAAATCTTCGTCACTCAGCAACACTCAACAACAAAATGATTCGGATTTTCAATACAAACGTCAAGTCAGTCAGTTCTTTTATACGGATCAGAAACTTGGCGGTGGGTGACAAAGAATATTTCCAACAGCCTGTTGCAGACCTTTATCAACAACTGTCTTCGCTCAATATTGAAGATCAGATGGCCAGAAAGAACCAGAATCACCAACAAGAAACTATGGGAACAAACAAACAAAACAAGAACCAATTGCTCAACATATATGCAGGAGAAAGTGGAGATGGATTGGACACTCGCTGAGGAGGCCGCTGCTGGTGACATCTCGTGTCAGGCCATCGATCGAGTGGAACCCGAAAGGGAAGCGGCGAGTAGTGAGACGTCCAAGGGTGACATGGAGGAGATCGTGTGAAGAAGAGTTGAAACAGTATGGATTAACATGGATGCAAGTGAAAAGTACAGCAGAAGACAGAAGCAAGTGGAGGCGTGCAGTTGAAGCCCTATGTTCCACTAGGAACCGAAGGGAACAATAATATATATTATATAATAATTTTGCTTGATTCAAATGACCCAATCGTTAACGAAATGACATGAGACGATTAGAACAACGTACAAACACACACACACGTGCAGACAGACAGACGCATAATTGATTATAAGACTGTGGTCATTATTGTACAGTTTGGTCATATTGTGTGAAATATCAAAATTGAGGCCTTCCTTTCTCATGATGACTATCGATTAGTATGATTTGTAGACCAGTAGCAACACTCAGCGAGATGAAATAAAATTTGTAGGGCTTTATTTCACCGAAGAGCATCTGTTTAATCAGTGTAACTCATCAGTGTACTATTCATGTGTGTACAGTGACTCGTGAATGCCAACACCTACACCACCTGAACACAAAGATACCTGCTCTGGGTGCGTTCCTCCAAACTGCTTGGATTTTCGTCTACGCCATCTGTTTCTTAAGTGTGAAATACCACTGAGCTGATTGGATTCTGAAGGTGGCGAATACCGCAACCATCTTACTGAACTCTATGAGTTCGCTAAGCATCGATGGTTTCTGTGAGGGACTGATTGTGTTGTAGATATGTTACACTAGGCCAACCTCTTCACCTAAATGAAATGTGACTACCGACCATCTCGTGGTCGTCCAGTATCAACAGTTGTCTCGAGGAACTGATAAGTAATAGGTGCAAGTAATCTGCTGAAGTGTGAAGTTGATGAAATATGAAGTCGACCAACTGTAGACATCACACACTCAAACGAAGTATACTCAACTGTCAACACAACTGTGATGAACTGAAGGAGAATTTGTAATAAAACAACTTGTATGTTCATGAAAAATTCCCATTCGAACATTAATAGACAGAAGACAAGTAGTTCAGCGAAGAGTCTCTTTTCGACAGCGAATTCATTTTCATAGCTGTACAATCGCAAATATAGTTTATGGTTGTTTTGTATGTGTGTGTACATTAAATTTGTCAAACGAAAATACAATTAGTAAGTTCAGATGAATTGGATGTTGATATAAGAGGGTAGTGTACAAAAGTGATGAGTTGTCACAAACGATTGTTAAAGAAGAGAGTTACGTAATAAAACGAAATTACAATTATTGAGTTCAGGTGAATTAAGTGTTGATATAAGAGGGTAGTAGTCCGACGCATCTGCAGCTCTGATACCATGGAAGAAGAACTAAACTTCCTCAAAGAAACCTTCATACAAAACGGTTACTCATCAAGATTCGTGGACAAAAACATCAAACAAAAAATCCAAAAGCAAGAAACAGCATCTGTGCCAAAAAAGATACTTTATATGAACCTCGACTTCAAGGGAGACCTACTCACTGACGTCCTTAGAAGGAGAATCTCCACCTCTTTAAGAAGAACTTTCTTTGCGGCAACATTGAGAGTAGTCTTCTCTAGTCGCCCGCTGATCTGCAGAAGCCCAAAAGACAAGATCCCGCACCTGACCACTACTTCTATGTGTATATATCAGTTCACCTGTTGCTGTGGAGCCAGCCAGGTACATCGGTCGTTCAACGCGTATCCTGTCAAAAAGGGTCAAAGAACACTATCCAGCATGGCTACAGAAAGGAAGTAATGGCTGCATAAGGAGTGCAATAATAGAACACCTCGTCAACACTGGTCATTCCATCTCAACAAACGCCTCCTGCTTCAAAGTAATCTACAAAGTGAAGAACAACCTTCCAAAGACAGTACGATTCCGTCTTCTTTGCATCGCAGAAGCCCTAGCCATTAGGCTAGAGGAACCAGAACTGTGCATACAAAAGAAAATTATTCAACCACTTCTACTCCCATGGTAACAACTGTGTTGATTTGACTTAACTTTCCTTTGTTTGATTTGACTTAACTCTTCTTTAACAATCGTTTGTGACAAGTCATCACTTTTGTTACTACGCTCTTGTATCAACACTTAATTCACCTGAACTTACTAATTGTATTTTCGTTTGACAAATTTAATGTACACACACATAAAGAACAACCATATATATTTGCGATTGTACAGCTATGAGAATGAATTCGCCGCCGAAAAGAGACTCTTCGCTGAACTACCTTGTATGTTGTCCCCTGTGTGTGTGTGTCCGAATGAGTCAACCTAGCGAAATTATCATAAACTATTGAATTGTACAACAGATAACTAACACGAGACGATTCAATGCATCCCTGGAATGCTGAGATTAGTTAGCGACAGCGCATCTATGCATTAACACGGCACATCGCTACATCGAAATCTTCGGAAACAAGAAAACTAACCTCAGCCTCAGTGCATTGAGAGTGTTCATGAAATACTTCAGTGATATTGGCTGCACTACGCTAGTTGCTGTTCAATGGAAGTATCCAAAACAGAAATTCACTCGCCAGCGCGAATACCTACTTCAGCATGTCACCGTCACGGACTCGAACCTCAGTAGAAACAATCCTTCTTTCATACAAGCCTAGACAAGATATCCCGAATAACTAACTAACTCACTAGTAACTCCACCGATTGCACCACTGGCCGTACACATATAATGGTTATAATGCCTATGCAAAAACACAAAAGACGACCGAGTCAAAAATTATTCATTTAAACGCAGAAAAACTTGGTACAATATGGCACCAAGAAAGATGCGCCACACAATAATAATAAAACAACATAGATTAAAAGTAAAAATATATATGTAGAAAACGGATAAAGAACTTCATCAAGAAGGAAAACAGTCATGTTTAACAAGTTCAAACAGTATTCGTTAACTATCATCAGGAAGGGAAGAAAGAAGGAAATTGCAACACGTTCGTCATTGGTTACGATTCTTGGCCATATCCGATAACCTTTCGAGCCATCGATTCGAGCTATCTCGCAGACCCCAACCAGGGAGTCGTGACACACCAACCGATGCTAACCTAGCACAAATATCCTTCATCCCACGACGCCACGTCATGGACTGACCACCCCTCCGCCTTTTCCATCCCGTCCCAGGGCTGGCCAGCGAACAGAGACCTGTACGGAAGCCTCTGCGATGACATTCGTAGCACATGTCCAAGTCACCGGAGCTGGTGTTTCCAGATGACGACACTCAACAAATGTTAATCTCCACTGTGTTTAAACAGGCGCCGCCCAACCCCAGAATTACTCACGCGATGATGTCATCGAACGCAAGCAATCCTGTGGAGACAGTGGGGATCGAACACGCAGAGTCGCCTCACATCCTCAGCTCGGAGAGGCCAGGTTTCACAGGCGTAGAGCAGCGCAGCCCGCACCGAAGCATTGTATACCCGACCTTTGACAGCCAGGCTAACGTCGCGACGGCGCCAGAGGTGGCTCAAGTTGATGTATGCCACCCTAGCTTTCATTATACGGTTGGAAATCTCATCCGTCACCCCTCCGCCAGCACTCACACAACTACCTAGGTACACAAACTTATCGACAACTTCAAGCGGTTCACCCGCAAGAGTGAGTGCAGGTACAGGCTCCTGCCAATCTTGTAACAGTACTTTGCACTTAGACGGTGCAAAGCACATACCATACTTACAGACACTGATCGCCAACTGATTAAGTGCGATTTGGGCAGCCTGCATGCTATCGCACAGTAAGACGATATCGTCTGCATACTCGAGGTCGAAAAGTCTATCTCCAGGTAGCAGATCTACACCACCTTCACGCACATCCTTCAGAGCTGACTCCAGAATGTCATCGATGGCAAAGTTAAAGAGAAATGGAGAGATCGGGCAACCCTGTCTAACCCCACTGTTGGTTGGGAACAGTGGTGATAGTTGGTTGTATGCCCTCACTCTACCTGAGGTGTTTCTGTATAGGGCTTTCAAGATGTTAAAAAACTTCTCAGGTACACCCCTCTCTAACAGAGACAGTTCCAGAGCACAGTTCTGTCCAACGAATCGAAGGCAGCCCTAATATCAAGTCAAAAAGGCTCTTCGAGGATGCATCTCTTCCCGTACACATTTAGCAACACCATATATAGAAAACGAGAAAACATGTCTATTCAATCAAAAATCGTATCTAAGTACTTTGTACAGATAACTAAGAAAAAAATAGTTGGCACTCGTACAACAACACATTAAAAAAAAAGAAATTCTAAAGCCTTAAACAAACATACACTAAATAATTCTACCTATGTTTTGAAAAGTAATGGAGCGAATATTTGTTTTTGTTTTAAGGAGAGAGAGAGATTCAAAACAAGAACAGAAAAAAAGGGAACTGTTGAATATCCGAAGAAGAAAAAAATATCACGACTCTGAAGTTAAAAATTTGTTATAGTTTTCTTCAGATAGGAGATTCTTCAGCTGAGATACATCTGACAGTTGGAGTTTGAAAAGCCAACCTGAAAATTAAAAAAAAATGAAATAACCACCACTGTTAATCAGCATAATGCTGTCGGGTATAACTCAACCACTCCTTCTCCTCCTCCCGCTCTTACAGTTTGTTAACTCTAGAGCATCTTGCCTATTCTCCTTTATTGTTCACCCTGTACTAAGATGAATAGCCTTTCTATCAGTAGTCAGCAAATGGTCTTAAAATTTAAGTGCTTACAAATGTCAGACTGTTAACTTCAGTTTCTGATGTGAGTAAAAGAAAGTTAAATGACGAAGCCGTGTTCATTCATATGACCGTTACAAAATTGATGATAGTGATGATATAGCAATCAAGTCAGACATTAGGTACCCTGTTAATTATAATAAAGGTTTTTGTATTTCCCAATGAATGAAAAACAAAACGATATTGTTGTTTTTACTGACGTTTCGCTATTTAATGCTAATAGCTTTATCAAAGCAGTATTATTAAACCGGAATTTACAAAATCTCAGCATATATATAACAAACAGTTAGGGGGGTGAGAAAATAGACTTAGGTCAAGTTAAAAGGACATATTGAAAGTAAAAATAGCAATGAAGATCACTAAACCAAATAACAAAGGTAATAGTGCGTCTGTTATAATATCAAAATAAAGTTTACTAACTTGATCATCGTCCGTCTGTCTGGGGTCATTTTTCGTTGTCAAGTTGGTCAATTGGTAAAGATAACAAAATCAAGTGTAGATGACTGTTGGATTTGATCGGTGTTGAAATCATTGAAATAATCCAGAAAAACTTCAGAAATCACAAAGAACGTCTAATATCAGAAGCACTTCACATCATCAAGTGGAATCCAAATTGTCTGAACTGAATAGGAATGATGGACTAAAACAGAATCTGACCTGGTTACAACACCCCGCCGCTCCCCCATGAAGTGACAAAATCAACACGAATGTGATAAGCAAGTTCACTATGTAAACACACACTGCTTTTATCATTTTTACACACTGATCAAATCCAACAATCTACACTTGATTTTGTTATCTTTACCAATTGACCAACTTGACAACGAAAGATGACCCCGGGTTGACGAACGATAATCAAGTTGGTAAACTTTATTTTGATATCATAACAGACATACTATTACCTTTGTTATTTGGTTTAGTGATCTTCAATGTTATTTTCACAATCACTATGTCCTACTTTTAACTTGACCTAAGCCAAGTCTGTTTCCTCACCCCTTAACTCTTTGTTATATATATACTGAGTGGAGTTTGTAAATTCCGGTTTAATGATACTTTGATAAAGCTATTAGCAGCAGCATTAAATAGCGAAACGTCAGTAAAAACAGCAATCTCGTTTTGTTTTTCATTCATTGGGAAATACAAAAACCTTTATTATAATGAATATCATATACCCAATGCCCAAATTTTCCCAAACTGTTAAAAGTGAACTTGGTTTGGACATATATAACTTAGGTACCCTGGATTAATTCTTTCTTCTGACCGATCCTGGTCTTCCCATGTATTAGCGATATCTAAAAGAATATTTTTTGTCTGACTTTTTTTCCATTAAGAAGTTAAGGCACTCGGGCATAACTCAAACACTCCTCCTCTCATAGTTTGTCAACTCTTGAGCATCTCCGCTATTCCACTTTACTGTTCACCCCTGCTTATTCTTTCTTGGCTTGCTCAAAAAATACTATGTCATACTTCGTAGAACAACACTAAAGACTGTCAGACAGTTGGCAAGAGGTGGTAGCCCATAGAGGGAATTATCGTTGACATTGTCATTGATTGATAAGCGCACTTGGTTTCATGCAATAAATTTGCTAAAATGGGGTTTCCTCAGATTGTGAGCATCCACCGCAGGTTTCACCTTGCATCTCCTCAGGTAGAACAAGAAGTCATTTCAAAAAAAGACTTTATGCGCACACGTCTTCTAAGTATAGAAATAATTCCACGATACCATATTTGGTGGCACGTATTTTATGCGATGAAATTAGTGTCGTGCACGAACAATTTTCTCCATCCTTATTCCAACAAGCTTTAATGATATTCTTCTTCTTATATTTATTGTCCTCCCACTTTTTGTGTGTTTATTTTCTGATAAGTGTAAACATCATTTAACCTCTGTAATTAGTTGTTATTTTTTGTTCCCAACCCCCCCCCACCAAGCATGCTATTTCAAGAGAACAGTAGATTAAATATTCTATCAACAATATTGTTTGAAACAAACCCGCCGTTATAACTAGCATTACTAACATTATTATTATAGTGTAACAACAGAAGACAAGGGCCAGGCAACAGATCATCTATATGTTAACTGTATCCGCCTACGCAAAGTCTGCTGTGGTCGGTTTTGAATCAGTATTGTTCATATTTTCTTACGATCAATCTTGAGAACGTAAACATTGACGTCAATTACTGTCAACCAATTTGGCTAGTAGACAGCTCTCACCACAATAGTTATTATCCTCATTTTGTACTCTGCACATTTTTGACTTTATTCTTATTGCAAATTTGGACAAATTCCTGTGGTTAATTTCTTTAATATATTTAGAGGAAATCATATACTATATTGTGACAAATTTTTTTTATTACAGCTTGATTCCACACTGTATTTTTGGTATAGCTATGGAATCAGTAGCCCAAATTTTGCAGGCCGACCATAGATAGATACCAGGTGTGCGTCGTCAGGGGGTCCAACCCCATGAACAAGTGCATGATCGGCGAGAGTCATAATCACTGTGCCACCGACGCTGAGAATTCCATTCTTTATTATAAGTACTGCTTTTGGAATCAAGCAGATTATTATTAATATTATTGTTATTGCTATATAATCGTTTTTTTATCCTTTAGGTTCCCCAGTGGAACATAGGGCTTCAAGCTAGTGGCTTGAAGTTTCTGTAGCAGTGGGGTTTATTTTTACACGATGGGGTTGCTAGCCTCATGCCCAACCTTTCCTCTTCACCAGCATTATTTCTGGCTTAGCGAGGTAAAGGAGTGCGTCGGCCGGGGATCGAACCTCGGACCATGTGCATGGTCGGTGAGCGTCCTAACCGCCATGCCACCGACGCACATATAACCTTTAATTAAAGCCAACTTTTTATACAAACCATACTGACATGAAAAAATTAACACAAATCACCCAATCTCAAAATACATCGAAATGCTAAGCTGTAAGAGCCTAGTGTGGGTTTCTTAAAATTACTACAAGTCCCTTCATACAATGACTCCCACCTTTATCCACCAAACTGGTCTTCGAATCCAGTGTCAAACCACTCGGTCGGTCGGTTTTCGACATCGAACTTTGCACTGATGTGCGGCAATTCCAGTCACCACACTCCCTCCTTGTAGCACACAAAGCAACAGAAGAAAGTAGGAGAAATGCATAATAGACAGAGACAGTAAACAGAGGTGTGACTGACTGACTGACAGACATTATTGCCAATAAGCACTTGAATTCAATTCTCGCAAGCAAGCAGTTGTTAATGGGCTGAAGTTATCTTGTCTTACACCAACCATCTCTCCTCTCTACTCATTCATTCGCAACCCTGCGCTTGTATCTCTCCTCGGATAGTGAAACCAGAAGAAACTTCATGATGCTGATAATGACTAGAATTTATGCTCGTACATCGACTACACATAAAAATTCTACCATACCGACATATTTAGCACGGCTTTCTCTGTGTGAGGAGATAGTCAGATGTGAGAAAAGAGAGTAGACACTTTTCAAATGAGTAAGTGAACTGCTGAGCATAAGCAAAGATTATTATTACTATTATTATTATTATTCCATGTATTATCTATGCCTGTTGTTTATCTATTTATGATTCATTGTTTCTGTCAACCTTCAGTTCTCTGTGCTTTCACTATTAACAGTATTATAAAATTATATTTCAACATGTTAAATATTCCCATAGTAAAATTTAGAACGATACATTTAAGCGAACAATATTGTTTTCAATTAGATCTCATCAGGCTTAACCCTAATATATATGTAAGTTTACAAATAAAATTCAAATATAAACCAATCATGGTGTTTTGTCTATAAGATAATACGATGGTGAATATAAATTGTGCAATTAGTCATAATAGTAGTAATGATAATAATAATAATAGTAATAATAAAAATGGTCTTATCAATAATAAGGATGAAAAAGTGAGGCAATCTGTGATAACACGAATACTGATGAAAAACTGCATGATTAAACAAACAACTGTTCAGGTAGAAATAGTAGTCGATAAAGGCTAGTAAAAACAAATGAACCGATTAAGTAATGCTAGAGTGATTGTCTGTCTGGATTCAACATAGAACTTGGCACCGAAGTCCAGCAGTTCCAGTTGCCACGTTCCAAATAGCACACAAAGGTAGACAAGAAAATGAGTGAAGAGAATCAATAGAGTTTTGACAAGTATAAGAGTGAAACAGAATGAGTAATGGTAGAAAGGAGTATGAAGGTTAAAGAGACTGAATACATCTGCGTAAGCCATTGACAACGATTTTGAGCCATGTCACCTATTGTCTCCAGCCATTGATTCTTAGAGTCCCGAGGGCGGGCCCCAATCCAGAAGTCTGCATCTCCCTACCTGACTCAGTTTAACTGTAAAGCATTTCATGGATTGATGAGGCCATGTTTTTGTTTGGCATAACACCACTTACTCTTTTCCAACCTGCACCTATATCAGCTAGTAATGCCCGTCGGGAGGGGGAGGTGATGGTTAGGCATGCGCAGCACGTGGCCTAACCATCTCAATCTATGTAACTTTATAGCCTCATCGAGTGATTTTCCCTCTTTGCCCAACACTCTACGCCTAACGTCAACATTACTTACCTTATTATACCACCTAATGTGAGAAAGAGATCGTAAACATCTGTGGTCAAAAACAGACAATCTCTTCATGTCTTCCGCTCTCAATGGCCACGTCTCACCGCCATAGAGAAGGACGGAGCGAACTGATGAGCAGTATACACGTCCCTTGGTTGACAGCCGGATGTCACGCCTACGCCAGAGACGGTGTAAGTTAGCGAAAGCAGCCCTAGCTTTCTGGATCCGTGCTGAGATTTCGTCACCAATCAATCCGTTGGTGCTGATACAACTTCCTAAATAGGTGAAGTGGTCAACATGTTCTATCACTTCACTCCCTATCACTAAGCTTGGAGTTGACGTAGTCCAGTCAGTCCTGTAGCAGCATCTTACATTTCACAGGGGCAAATCGCATGCCAAACATACGAAGATTGCTGCTCAAGGTGTTCAGAAGACTCTGCTGTATTTTGTCAGCGTCCTCCCCTAACAGGACTATGTCGTCTGCGTATTCTAAGTCTATAAGACTATTCCCTGGTAACAAGTCGATTCCTAAGTCGTTACGTTCGGTTAAGGATACTCCCATTAGCATATCTATGATGAAGTTAAACAGAAAAGGGGAAAGTGGACATCCCTGACGGACACCACTGGATGTTATCAATTCAGATGACAATTCCCCATAAGCCCTTACACAGCTACGTGAGTTTGAGTAGAGTGCCTTGATTAGTGCAATGTACTTTCTTGGCACTCCCTTCATAGTCAAACATTGCCATAGAACCTCTCGATCCACGGAGTCGAAGGCCGCTTTCAAGTCAAGAAATATGGCAATTGTTGGACGCCTAAAAGTGTGTCTATGTTCTAGGATCTGTCGGAGAGTGAAGATGTGATCCATGCACCCTCTACCTGGCCTAAAGCCTGCTTGGTTTTCCCTCGTTTGTTCCTCCCGAGTTCGGCTTAGCCTGTTCATAATTACCGAGCCTAGGATTTTAGAGACTATGTTCGTTAAGCTGATCCCCCTATGATTATCACATGACGACTTGTCTCCCTTCTTGAATATTGGTATAATAAGTGACTTACCCCAGTCTGATGGGACCGTCTCCGATTCCCAGACGTTGCGTAGTACCTTAGTTAAACTATATACTAGCATGTCACCCCCATATTTAAACACCTCCGGAATAATTCCGTCGGGTCCTGCCACTTTGCCTCGTTTCAAATTACAGATTGCTTTGGTGACCTCACTTACAGACGGCGGGCCAGTGTCTATGTCCCATTCGGGTGTGTGCTGGATGGTGGGGAGGCTCAGTGTGGCTGTAGGCAAGTTAAACTGTTCCTCGAAGTGTTCTTTCCAGCGTTCGAGGCGTCTATCTTGAGAGCTAATTAAGGAGCCATTTTTCTCACAAATAGTCTCACTTATGATTTGCCTTCTCCCACCCGTTTCCCTGATGAGTCTAAAGAGTTGCCTAGTGTTGCCTATCGCCGATGCTTTTTCCATCTCTTTCGCCTTTGCCAACCACCACTGTTCACGGTCCTTGCGGAGACTTTTCGTAAGTTTCCTTTTGTGCAGCTTTCGCTCCTCATTGAATTCGCAGCTCGCCGGAATAAGTCTTCTAGCATCTATCAGTTCGGATGAGGCAGTCGAAATCCAATGGTTTTTACTCACCTTTGGGTTTACCTTATTCACAGCTTTTACAGCTGTATCTATAGCTGATTGAATATTTTTCCAGGCTTCTTCAGGATGAGCGCAGCTGTCAAACTCAGATATGTGTTTAGCTAGTTCTTCCTCAAATAGGGACTTAGTTTCCTGATCGAGCTGGGGACGTGATGGATTTACCGCCAGCTGTTTCCTACGTCCGTTCAGTCGTAAGCACACGCGAGCGCGGACCAGTGCCTGATCGGTATCTACACACGTGTTCCAGAAGGAGCGACAATCCCCTACCGACCCACGCCAACGATAGCTTATTGCTATGTGGTCTATTTGTGTCCAGCGTTGGTTTGATGATGGAGGTCGCCAGGTCAAACAGTGTCTCTCCTTGTGTTTGAAGTTAGTGCTTACAAGAAACAAGTGATTATCTGAACAGAACTGTAGGAGACGGTCACCGTTGTCGGTTCGCTGGCACGGAATTCCGTATGTGCCACCGATATTCTTCTCAGATTGACACAATTTCCCCACTTGAGCGTTAAAGTCACCAGCTAAAACGACTATATCTGAGCGTTTAGCCTTTCGCAACAAACTAGACAGCTTTTGGTAGAACTCATCCTTCGTTTCATCCGAACTGCAGTCAGTGGGGGCGTAGGCGGAGATTACGAAAAGGCATCGGCGAGTAGTGCAGTCCTTTCTCCTTTTCACTGATCCGTTCAGACGGACAGCACACATTCGGCTATCTACCGGGATCCAGTCAAGTAATGTCTTTTCAGCCCTAGTACTCAACGCTATCCCAACACCAGCTAATCCTCGTGAGCTAGCCGTCTCATCTCCTGACACCCTCAAGGTGAATTTTGCAGATTCATCCTGTTGGCCAGGTGGGGTTAGGTGAATAACCACACTTGGGTCCTGTATGCGTGTTTCTGAAACACAACATACATCAATGACTCGGGATGCCAGAGTCTTGGCTAGTGATGCCTGTTGTCCTATTTGGCAAAGTGTCCTAACATTAAATGCCCCTATATGAAATTGGTGACGTGGCTTTAGGAGACTATCGATGGTGGCTTTTTGGCTTCCGTCGTTTTCGGTGCACACAGAGTGAAGAGGAAGTGAAGAGCCATTAAGTAGAGGAGTTGCATTAGTAGAAGGAAGGTAAGATAATAGAGATGAAGATGAAGACAAAGGTGAGTGAGGAATAGAGAGGTTTCGCGTGCTCTTCGGGTTGTGAGGGCGATTGTTACTTCCCGGCTGCCCACACCGTGGAAGTTGGTTGCGTGACCGCAGAGCCCAGGGGACAACTGCTTGAGGCCGGTCACACACGGCCTGTTTTTGTTTGTTCTTTTTTATTTGGTGTGTCTCAGTAGCGTATTTATCACTTCTGCCCTGTGACACGGCAGCAGAAAGCGCGGTCGTTGTTAATCCGGGCCCCGACCGATCCGGCATGATATTTTGTGATTTGTTTGAAGTCATAGGATTGGATTGGGTAACTGCTTTTAGTCTAACCGCTATCCGAACAACCTTCCTGGCATGGTAGGACCTGCAGGAACATAAGTTCCAGCCAGTATAGCTTGTTGGGTCATTGCGGTGTTCAAGCCCGACCACCACGTCAAGGTAGCAGCTTTCGGTCGGGAGAGTGATTGTAAGGGAATGAAATGAAACACGTTTATAATGAAGATAAGATTAAGGGATGATAAGAAAGGGGATGAACATGTAAACAAAGGGTGGTGTAGAGGTCATTAGTTGGTTACGTCTTAATAGGCCAAGGGAGGGATAAAGGCTGTACGAACTTCTTTTCAATACATAATTTAGGTTGAATTGAAAACAATGTTGTTCGCTTAAATGTGTTGTTCTAAAATTATATTTGTAAAATCTCAGCGAAATTGAAATGATTAATTCCAACGTTTCGTTCGGCAATCCGGTCCGAACTATCCGGTCAAATCTTGATCACAGTTCATATGAATTAATAGTATTGCTGCGAAGCAACACAACAGGTGTTAGTGTCAAGAAGCGTAAGTGAAAATTATGGGCCTTCACACTGGTTTTTACCATCCCGAGGATCTCAACTAGGAAGTCTACACCTCGTTACGTGGCTTAAACTAAGTGCTGAGGACTTCATTCACTGATGAAGCCATGTTTTGATTTGACCAGCAACACCACTACCGCCGCTCCCCAGCTAACTCTTTTTCAACCTCATCTATCCTATATGCCAGTGTGGCTAAAATCGCCCATTGTCGAGGAAGGTGATGGCTAGACCTACATTTCCTAACCATCTCAATCGGTGTCACTTTACAACCTCGTCGACTGATTTCCCTCCTCCTTCCCCCTTACCCAGCACTCGACAGATGCCTCACCTCAATATTGCTCACTAACCTATTATACCACCTAACACGGAAGGTAGATAGAACGCAGACACCTGCAATGGCTGTGAGACCTGGCCATTGAGAGCGGAAGACATGAAAAGATTAGTTGCCTTTGATCATAGGTGTCTGCGTTCTATCTCCCGTGTGAAGTGGTATGATAAGGTGAGCAATATTGAGGTTAGACGTCGAGTGTTAGGTAAGGAGGGGAAATCAATAGACGAGACTGTGAAATTACATTGACTGAGATGGTTAGGACATGTGTTACGTAGGCATGACTAGTTATCGCCTTCCTCGACAATGGGCAATGTTAGCTGATATAGGGTCAGGCTGGAAAAGAGCTAGCGGCGGTCAAACCAAAACATGGCACCAGTCAATGGAATATACAACAGTTAGTCTAAGCCAGCCACGTAGGAAGGTGTAGACTTCCTGACTGGTTGGGGTCCTCGGGACGGTAAAAACCAATGGTTGGAAACAATTGGTGACATGGCTCAAAATCGTTCTCAGTGCATAGTGCAGACGCATCCACTCCTTGTGACTCATGATTTCCAATGAAACTGTTTTGTTCTTCGTTATTACTATTCCTTTGTCTCACGCCTCTGTTTACTGTGTCTACTATGCATTTCTCCTATGCATTTCTTCTCTTGCTTTGTGTGCTACAAGGAGGGAGTGTGGCGACTTGAACTGTCGCACATATGTGCGAAGTCCTATGTCGAAAACCGAGACACCTGTAATAAAGCATAGCTAGCTAGCTGACCTAGCTGACGAAGCGAACTGGTGAGCAGTACACACAGCCTTTGGTCGACAGCCAGCCGGATATCATGTCTACCAAGCACGTCACACCAGAGATGACGTCAGTTGGTAGAAAAATGCCGAACCAGCCTTCTGCATCTGCATCCGGCTGAGATTTCATCAGCCATCCGATCAACCCACTGGCAGTGGCTGGGCTGATGAAACTTCGTAAATAAGTGGAGTGGTGAACACGCTCCGCCAGCCAGTCAGACGCCAGTTCACTCGTCTGTGTTTACGCTAGGAGCGAGTCAATGTAGTTCAGTTCAGTCTAGTCCTGTAGCACACTGCTTTTCATTATCATTACCTCAGATGAATAACATTTAAAAGAAACAAACAAAAATCATGTTATATATGAACCAGAAAAAAAAAGAATTAAATCAGCATTTCGACGGTTAACCTTATAGGGGCAAATTTTTTCGGTGGTAAAGTAATACACCACAGGACCTTATGTATGTAAACAACATATATACTAAAGGTAAGGTAAGGTAAGGTGTGTTTATAACTTACCATCATCCATCGGGGATTTATTGATAATCTTAGTGTTCTTTTCAACAGTTGTATTCACTTCGACAACAGTACCTGATGCAGGAGAGTAGACTTCACCAACAGCTTTAACTGATTCAACGACTGCACACTGATCTAAATTTATCTCTCTTCAATATATTAAAAGTCTTACCATTGGCATTGATTTTATCTCCAACTACAGGTAGCTCAACGTATACTATATCACCTAATTTCTGTTCAGCATATTTGGTAATGCCAACAACGCCAAGATTACCATCAATCTTGATCCATTCATGTTTCTTGGTGTAGTAAACATCTAGTTTTATTTATTTTATTATTTATTTTTTTAAAAAGGTTTTACTAACTGGACATTAGTCTATAATTCGTACTGATGATTGTTCTCCTTGTCATAATATTGACTGGTCGACAAACTAACGAATACATTTCGCTTATGAAGTCAAGTTGTGTTTGCTTATTGCCTATAAAATGTACAGGAGTAATAGGAATTAGTTTACTTATAAAACTTGGAGAAGCAAAGAAATTTCACAGTTCACTATAGTGGTGTATGCAATGAGAGAGAATACAACAATCTTTTTTTTATCCTTCACAGACCCCAGTGGAACATAGGGCTTCAAGCTAGTGGCTTGAAGTTTCTGTAGCAGTGGTGTTTATTTTACATGATAGGGTTGCTAGCCACCTCATGCCCAACCTTTCCTCTTCACCAGCATTATTTCTGGCTTAGCGAGGTAAAGGAGTGCGTCGGTGGCCGGGGATCGAACTCCGGACTATGTCCATGGTCGGCGAGCGTCCTAACCGCTATGGTACCGACGCCAAAAGACTGTGATATGCAGACAAGGTTCTGAACATTCAGCCAGTGGATATTTATTCATCTATTTATCAACCGCATTCAACAACTGGCTGTGTCACGTATCAGGTGATCAGCAATAGAAAACTCAGTGAAGCCTGCCTATTATCACCAACGTTGATATTCTTAATTGTGGTGGACTGGATTATGCGTCAGACTGTGGGCTGAGAGTCAGTGAGTGAGAAGACAAGAATACGCTGCAATGACCGATGAGAAGACTCTAGAACATCTGGATTTCGCATGTGGATGATTTATGCTGTTGAATGTCACACAAACTCGAAGTCTTAGAGGCAGATGAAAACTGGCAATAAACTGGATGAAGAGGCTGGCTGGCTGCCTGCCAGCGAAGTCAGGCGACTTGAACTGCCGCACATATGTGCAAAGTTCTATGTCGAAAACCGACCGACCGAAGTCAGGACTCCATCCAGGGGAACATAGAGAAGGTGGAGACGGAGATGATGATGATGAAGACAATCAAAGCGAAAGCCTCAGTACCAGAGCGGGTGCTCAACTTTTCAACAATTCTAACTTACAGATGTGCTCTATTCAAGGGAAGCTGCTGCTGTCTGGATATGACAAGATGTTTTTGGTAGGCGTCCACTGTGGTCCATGTAAACTTGTAAGTACTAGCAGTTTCTTTTTAAGGGATAACATTGTCGAATAAGAATTTATATGTGAGCGGTTTTATATTACCCAATAGCCATCGCACAAACATAGTAATCAAGGGAGGAGTTATCTGTGATACACCACCAGTCAGGGTACTAGTTAAGCAAATAACCGGTCACAATTTAACCCAAGGATGTGATAAATGCAAGGCTATATGCTGTCGTGTAAATAATCCCATGGTTTTTCCAACTTCATGTTCCACTCTGAGAACAGACGCCAGTTACCGAAGGCGAACACAGTTAGCTCACGTACGTTGACCCCCTGTGAATTCTAACGCAAGTGTCTCAACTTAAACAAGGTCGACGGTTGGAAAGCAACTGAGCGCAGACAATTTCTTTTATATTTAACAGTCGTGTACTTCAGAAACATCTTACCTCCTTGCTTTTATGAGAATTTTTTCGATATATTTCTAGCTTGTTACATTTTAAGTCATCCAACTCATTCTTCGTGTTACCTAGATGATACAAAAATTTGTCCATTAAATTTGTGGGGAGCTGCTTTAGGTCTATATTTGGGGATGATAACATGATATACAACGTTCATGGCTTGCTCCACTTATATGAGGAGGTAAGAAACCACGGACCACTAGACAGTTCCCCTTGCTTCTCGTTTGAGTCAAACAGACGTTTTCTTCACATACGTCTAGTCATAGGTCCCAATAACCCTCCAGTCCAAATAAGTAAACGTCTAGGAGAAAGAAGGCTTAGTACAAAATGACTCATCAAAAATTGGGCTTATTACTAGTGCATCTGTAGGCATGACTAAGCAAACTACAATTTTTTCCGGCCTTTGAATAAGGTCAATTCCCCACCCCAGACAATTGCGTTATAGTGGGAAATATATCAGTTGTTTGTGAAATCTTAAAAGAAAATCAGTTCAGATTTTGTGCTTATAAGAATCTCAGGGGTGTTTTTAAACAGCCATTGGATTCAAGGGATAATGGAATCTTTCAGGTAGACAACTTTGAGGGCGAAACATGTAATCATAGTTTCAGGGAAATTAAAGAAAAGTAGGTAAACTTAAGTCTTGTGCTTCATTCCGTTATTATTCCCATATTACATGCCTTCAACTTATCGTAACTTTATTCCTTCTAGTGACTTTATATGCAGCCATAGTGAAGTGGTACCAAGAATACAATCAAATGGTGTTTCATTTTGTTTCCAGTTTCATTAATCCTAATATCAACACACACACACATTTGTATAAATACATGTCATTCAAGACTTCCCTTCGTCATATCCTTATTTTTGGATCTAATGGTGGTACATTCTTCTTTGCAGATGACTAAACAGTTCGTTGTAATCAAGGTCCCCACCTTGGATAAAATTATGATAGTTTCTCAAGTGTAGGTGATTGATATATCTGTGATCATCCCACGGTCGTTTTCCTTCACAGAAGTCATGGGACACGCAGAGGCTGTATCGGGTTCCATGACTTATGAGTTCCTTTTGTTGAGACGCTACAGTTACTTAACACTTTACAGTAGTGTTCCCTTTCAGATAATTTGGAAGAAGCCGTTAGAGTTCAAACGGCATCTAAACTACTGAACTCATCACCTAGGCTGTCGTCATTTGAGGACAGCCTGCAAGCCAATGCAGGGTGAACCGGTAAACTGTAATTCTTGCCTAGTCCAGTGTTACGAAGCTGACACGAAAGGTTTCAGTTGACGTGGCACCTTTAAATTACCCAATTCGGTTGTTGGCTGACAGAAACTTTCAGTTCGATGCACCAAGTTTCTGACAGGCACAAATGGAAGGTATATTAAAGTTCACTAACGGAATTTTATTTCAGCTTGTTTCCATCCATCTCCACACCGAATATCTCCATTCCGTCACCAGCTAACATGTGAGTTAAATTTGATTTCAACAGTTACTTGTAAGTATGCAAGGGCTGAGGGGACAGATGGCTGCATATCTGGTCGCTCGGTAGGATCCAAGGCAATGCGGTCACGACAAGAGTCCTTTGAGTCATGCTTTGCTGATATCGAGGTTAAGCTCTAACGGCTTAAAGCGGCCGAGAGCATTGACAAAGATATCTCTAAAATGAATTTAGTTGATGTTTTGAAGTCTTCAGGCAGATAGCAATTGGATATCGACGCCATCATATCGCCCTTTGAGACGAAACTATCCGACGCAGAATACCATCGAGTTATATCCGCTGACCTAGGAACTTTGGTTGACTCGAGTATGCATAGTTCAGTCAATGGCATCATGAATGTTTTGCTGCAGCCAACGTACAGCACTCAATTTTCATGGGCGGCTACAAAGAAGAAGTCACTCAAGGACACAAAGATGTGTAACCTTACAACATAAAGTTTTTACCGGAAAGGCAGTGTTGATTGACAGTTAGACCACAGTGGATGCCGTCATTGCGTCCATTCAACAGTGGTTCCACAACACTCGTGACAGACTGAAAGCAAGAATAAGGAGACGATGATAGTACCCATTGGTATGTCTCCGTTTTTCATTTCATTTAATTTCAGATAGAACACCGCCGATGAGAGAAAGGAAAACACACACAGTATGCAGATAGTACAAGGCTGAATACTTCGTGTGATTCAGGTGATTTTTAACTGGTATGTTGTATTCATACATTGTAAGTACATTTTACATTAATAGCAAATATATGTTTTTTAAAATTCAACTACCTTCTAATATTATAAGTCTTTGAATTGACAGAAGTATGTTGTTTGTGGAGACAAGCTATGGACATAGCTGGTATGTCACTCACGTGGCTAGAGACTTAGGGTTCACTGCAATAACCACCCGAGGTTGTGTGGCTGAAAATTAAGGGCAGTTGCAGAA
>OX235274.1:125630133-125652633 GCA_944472155.2 Trichobilharzia szidati | reverse complement strand
ATTGACTTGTTACCGCTAGGGAATAATAGTCCCGTTGACTTAGAATATGCAGATGATGATGATGATGATGGTATATTCCTTCTAGGTGAAGACGCTGACATACTGCAGACACGGTCTTCTCAACACCTTGAGCTGAGCAGTAATCTTCGAATGTTTGGCATGCATGCGATTGGCTCCTGCTGTCGTCAAATGTAACCTGATGCATGCTACATGACTACTGAACTACATTTATTCACTGCTAGCTTAAAGATAGACAGGAGTAGACTGATATCTAGCTGACACTGTCGACCAAAGGGCGTGTGTACTGCTCAGCAGTCCTCAGCTCCGTCCTGCTTTAAGGCTGGCTGACCGGCGGTGAGACATGGCCATTAAAAGTGCAAGACGATTAAAGGTTAGCTAGCTAGCTGTGTTTGATCATAGGTACTTACGTTCTATCTCCCTCCCGTGTCAGGGTCAGGTGGTAGATGTAATAGGGTGAGCAGTATTGAGGTTAGGATTCGGTCGAGTGCTAGGTAAGGGGGATTAGGAGGAGGAAGAGGGGAAATCAATCATCTGTTGACAAGGTTAGAAGATGTGTCGCGCATGCCTGCCTAGCCATCGCCTTCCTCGACAACGGGCGATGTTAGCCATTGGCTGAGACATAAGATGATGAGGTTGGAAAAGAGTTAGCTAGTAGTGGTGGTGGTGGTGTTGATGGTCAAACAAAAGCATGGCTTCATCAGTATCACTCCCATTCCTTTTGCCTTACTCACACACTTCCGTTTACTATCTCTCTGCTTCTCTTTTGCATCCGTCTACTGTTTTCTCTTGCTTGGTGTGGTAGATGGAGGGAGTGTGGCAACTTGAACTGCTGCACATCCGTGCAAGGTTCTAGACTAAAACCAGTCAGTCAATCAGCTAGGCCAACCAAGCAAATGTCCCGGAGTTAGGTCACCGACCGACACACTTCCTTTACCTTACCTAGGGAGGAAATAAAGCTGGTAGACAGGAAAGGTTGCGGGCGTGAGGCTAACAACCCCATGTTCCCTATGTTCCAATGAGAACGGAAAGGGAGAAAAATGTCGAAAACGGTTAGTAAAGTGAATTCTCTCTAATCTGTACAATATGAGCTGCAAGAAGATTTGAAATATCATAATAATCGGTGACCAGCTAATCGGTATGTAACTATTGGCCTGTAAGGCTAACATATATCACAGCAAATGTATTAGAAACAATCACAAGGAAGGAACTATGAGCTAATAATGTAGAGAAACACATGAGCATAGATTCCCACGAGGACAACTCTAGTTCACAAACTTACTGTTGTTACCCAGGGAAAAATTGGTTAGAGAAGTCAGAGACAAAGACCAACAATATATTTTTGGACCTAAGAGGAAAGTAGCCGATAAGATGCCTCATTTAAGCCTCCATTGAAAACTAACAGGGTATCTATCGATTAGAACAATGCCTATGTGTTTGATTTAGTTTCCTAAATACTTACTGGTTAGACAGCAAAAGGTACAGGTTAGTGGTGTACTATCATCAGCGCCCCTTGTTATTCCTATTATCCATACACGAACTATCGACAACTCTTACCTTATCCTATAATTACTTAATTGCGGACAATATTAAAATCTAGAAAAATGTACATAGTGACAAAATCAAACTGAATGGTTTTACCTTTGCAGTTTGGAAATTAATTCCTGAAAAAAAAGCGGGAGTTCAGACGTCCTTTAACGTTACATTCCGCTGGGAATACAGAACTGCCTGATGTTAAGGGACTATTTATTACTAACCATGATTTGAAAACAACTGCATATTATAATGCAGATGCAGCTAAGGCTTTTCAAAGGCTGCTATAAGCACTTCGAAAGGGCTTTCAAACACTTAGATGAGTCTATGTTGAAAGCAATCTACGCAACATATCAGGCCTCACTTAGAACACTACATACAAGCAACTAATCCATGCTCTAACAAGGAGTCGAGTTTTAGGAGGAGTATAAAGGGGCAAGAATTACATTAGCCAGCGATATCTTCCACCTTTCTTAATAAGAGAGGATGGAACATTTGAACTTCATACCAAAGGAGGAAAAGGTAACTTTTATAACTCTCCTTCTACGATAACCACTTGAGAGGTGATCACACAAAAAGGTGCGCTCAAACCGTGATTGAACGAACTCCATATAGAGTGATCACGGACTGGAACTCCTTATTCGATGTAAAAATAATCGTAATATGATTTCCAATGATGGACGCTTTCAAAGAGAAATTAAACCTCTAAAGATATGTTGCTATTTCGCCCACCCATCCACCCCTTTGGGTTCCCAGTAGAACACAGAACTTTAACACAACGTCTCCACTTTTTCCTATTTTCTGCTGTCCTCTTTAGTTGGCACCATGGTTGCTCATATTATTTGACTGACTGACTGGTTTCAGCGTAGAACTATGCACAGATATGCATCACTTCCAGTTGCCATACTCCATCTACTCTATCTACCACACAAACCACGAGAAGAGAGTAAATAGATTCAAAGCAGAGAGAAATAAAATAAAACAGAACTATGAGTGGGGAAAAAAGAATAGTACTGAGGAAGAACAACAGATTTTTATTCGATAAGAGTGAATGAATCTCCATCAGCGCCAGCCATCACCAACAACAGCCTTCATCATTGGTTCCTACCATCCTGAAAGGCCCCAACCAGTCAGTCAGTCTACACCCCTCGACGTCACTGGCTAGCTGGATTTGGATAACTGATGAAGCCATGTTTTAGTTTGACCATCAACACCACCACCGCCACTAGCTAACTCTTTTCCAACCTCATCCATTCTATGTCATTCAGTGGATAACATCGCCCGTTTTTATTTTGATAAATCACACAGTGTTGTACAGTTACATTAACTGATGACGTTTCGAGCACAAACTATTGCCACTCAAAATGATATCCCTTCATTTATATACATGTGTGGAATCGAGGATTAGGCATTTGAGTAAAAAATAAGTATAGGATAATGTACATTCAGAAATAATACTACGAGTGTTATTGATCCATTACAATTAGATGGGAAATACGACGAGTGTTTTATAGTCATAATAAGTAACTTGTTAGGATGTTGTGATGCACTTGAATTGAAATAGAATATTAAGATTATTTATTATTCTCTTCTGACTTGACCGGCGGTAATAATATCTTCTATGCATATCTCTAGTATTTGCATCGAGTCACTTCTGTTGCACGTGTTGGGTGTAGACTCGATGAATAAGGATTCCGTAATCAACCTCTCTCTCCACCTACCTATATTACTTCTTAGAATCTTGACCCTCTCCAACCACCCTATTGTGTGGTTGTTTCTTAATGCATGAAGTGCAATGTAGTGCAATTGCTGAGCTTTTTTCTAAATTACTTATCTTCTCGGGGTCAACCATCCTTCCCTTAGCTAAATTCTTATGTTCTGATAATCTCACTACCCATGACCTACTAGTTTGACCTATGTAGTTGACCACACAGTCATTGCAGGGTATTTTGTAAATTATATTATTTTGTTTAATTGGGTCAACCGACAGGGTCCTTTAGCCTCCCTACAGAGCTTGTCCTACCTGAGTTTGTAGGTTTGAATGCCACCCTAATTCCTACTAAGAGCAGAATGGTTGACCCTGAAAAGATAAGTAATTTAGAAAGAAAGCTCAGCAATTGCACTTCACACATTAACAAACAACCACACAATAGGGTGGTGGAGAGGGTTAAGATTCTAAGAAGTAATCTAGGTAGGTGGAGAGATTGATTACTGATTCCTGGTTCATTGAGTCTACACTCAACACATGAAACAGAAATGACTCAACGCAAATACCCGAGATATGCATGGAAGATATTATTACCACCATTCAGTCAGTCAAATCAGAGGAGGATAATAAATAATCTTAAATTGTATTCTATTTCAATTCAAGCACATCACAACATTCTAAGAAGTAACTTATTATGACTATAAAAGCACTCGTCTTATTTACCATCTGATTGTAATTGATCAATAACTCTCATATCATTATCTCTGAATGTACATTATCCTATATTACTGATTTTTATTCCAATATCTAATCGATTCCACACATGTATATAAATGAAGGAAAAAAGTTGTGTGAGTAACTTGATATGATTATGAGCAATAGTTTATGCTCGAAACGTCATCAGTTGATATTACTGTATAACATTACACAGTGTGATTTATCAAAATAAAATCTGATGCCTGCGTAACACATGTCCTAACCATCTCAACCGGTGTAACTGCTGCACAACCTCGTCAATAGATTATTGATCTCCCCTCTTCCATCCTTACCTAGTACTCGACCGAAGCCTCACCGCAATATTGCTTACTCCCATAGAAATTTACAACAAGCATCAATTGTTAGTGGAGGGAGATTTGATAAACGTTAAACCAAGTCGAAACCAAAACTGTCTCTAGGATTCAAGTATCAAGTACCACGCCCGTTTATCAGCAAGATTGACACAGAAACGCAGTGTGAGTATTAATGCTATCACAACTAACTGATTTAAAACCCACAGAGAAGGATAAAAGCATTTGGTTTAAGTCAAAAATGGTTGATATCACAGAGCAGTACTACATTTCTCCTCCTCCTGTTCAGCCAAAAATGTTTACTAAGGAGCACAGGCTAGCGGTAAAAAAAACCTGCAGAACAATGATAAGACCGTCATTCTTAAACCAGACAAGGGTTCTGGCGCTGTAAAAATGAACCAGCGAGGCTAGATCTTCAACATGTCAATGCTTCTCCGTGATACGTTGAGATTCCAAGTGGATGTGTGTCGCAGAACGATGCAACAACAGCCCTCGAAAACAGAGTACACGGACACCTCAAAGAACTGCTTAAAGAAGGTTTAATAGACAACACCGCCTACAAGGAACTCAAAGCAAGGGGTTCAGGCCTATCGTTTATGTATGGTCAACTCAAAGTTCACAAACCTGATGGGGCCAATTCGACAAAAGTTGGCAGTTCACAGTATCTCAAGGGATCCTTCCAATTCTCACAAGAACCAGACCAACTGAATATTTCAGTCAAACTTTTAGTATCATACGATGTTTATTCGCTGTTTACTGGCATAGCCATTGAAGAAATCATTGAAGGAATCATATGCCACTAATCTGAACTAATCCCTCTTCCTAAAAAGGAAGTTACGAAAATTACTACTTCTTCTTTGTACAGAGAACGTTCAGTTCCGATTCAACAACGAGCTGTACCAGCAAATTAGCAGGGTGGCTATGGTTCACCTTTGGGTCCTGTTATTGAGGGACATATTCAAGTCTGTCTGTCTGTCTGGACTCAACATAGAACTTGGCACCGAAGTGCAGCAGTTCGAGTTGCCACGTTCCAAATAGCACACAAAGGTAGACAAGAAGATGGATGAGTGAAGGGAATCAATAGAGTTTTGACAAGTATAAGAGTGAAACAGAATGAGTAATGGTAGAAAGGAATATGAAAGATTACACAAGAGACTGAATACATCTGCGTTAGCCATTGACAATGATTTTGAGCCATGTCACCTAGTGTCTCCAGCCATTGATTCTTAGAGTTCCGAGGGCGGGCCCCAACCCGGAAGTCTGCATCTCCCTACCTGACTCAGTCTCAACTTGAACAGACACGAATGAAGAGGGAAGTGGAGAGAACCACATATTACTGCAGGTATGTTGACACACGACACGACATTTGTGGTTTGCAACAATATGGATCATGCATCCGCAATGTTCGAAAACCCCAATGCGGCTCACCCTCACATAGATAGCATTTACAATGGGACCATGAACGTGACAGTCAGTTCCACTTTGTAGATCTCAACATAAAGAGAAGATATGATGGGATGACTCAAAAAATCCTTCTACATGAAAGAAACTTGGAGTGGCCAATACTTGAATTACCACAGCCTTCGCCCGATCGGTTAAAATCTGAGCCTGCAGAAGAAAACGCTCTTCAGCAAAGTTAGGGAGTTGTGGTTCAGGAGATAAGATAGAAGAGGAACTCGCAGTCATCGAAAAGAACCTTATCAAAAATAGATACTCTCGGAAGTACATATCAAGATTTGGAAAGAAAAATCCACCTGGACCGAAACCCGAAATAGCTGAAAAGAAACCAGTTTTCATCTGTCTAGCTTACAAAGGCGAAGAGGTGTCCATTAGAATGGAAAACAGAATTAAAAGTGCTCTGAAAAGAACACTTCCCGTCGCCGCCAAACACATTCCACTTTACAACACAGTATGCTCGCGTTAACCTAGTCAAAGGTAGACAAGTATCCTGCTCCGCATGTCAACTCCAACTGCATTTACCAATTCACCTGCACTTGCAGCAGCAAGCACATAGGAAGGATTGAGAGGAGAAGAGTGTCTACTATATTCTCTGAGCATATCCATAAAAGTCTCCGTTTGAAAGACAGCAAAGTGTTCTGAAGCGCAATCGTCAGACACCTAATTGACCGACACGGGACATACACAGTGGAAATTAGCCTGCAGGTTTTCAAAATAATCAATACACAAAGAAAAGCATGGCTCCTTCGGTTCGCAGAAGCCATTGCCATCAAAAGACTTCCACCAAACCTATGCATAAAGAAAGACAGTGTGACTAATCTCTCACCACCCCACCTAGTAACCGTAATTATTTTGTTCGTGAGCTTTTGTGTTTTGTTTTATCCTGTTGCATAAAATTCCACTCAATCTTGATTTTGATTTTCACTCACTCACTCACTGAGTTGACTTCACTACTAAGTTCCCAAATCTACCAAAATTAAATTATTTTATTTATTTTATGATTTTACTTCACTATTCACGCTCACCCCAACCACTTTCCTGAATTCTCCACTATAATACGTAGAAATTCACCCTTTCTAGTTCATCCTTGTTTCCAAACGAAATCTGAACTCTACCCCTTGTCTAATAGCGATATAAATAGTTACTCTTTTAACACTAAATAATTGTCTGCTTACATCACCTTTGAAATTATGTTGCCTATACTTTCTATCTATAACTTGAAGCCATTGTAAAAAGTATGTTCAGACACTATTTTGTAAATTATAATTGGTTTTCTTAGGATGTAGGCAGTAGTTGAAGAGAATAAATGCACAAAATAAAACGAGCTCGTATTATCAAAACTGTGTGTTCATCTTACTTAAATTTAAAAAAGCAAGTCAGTCTTCTATTATTGCATATACCTGGCTAACGTGACGACATTAGAAAACTATGAACTGCTTGGTTTGAGGATCCTGATAAAAGACTAAGATTCACAAAACTGTCATTTAAAATATCAGTTATTTTCAGCCCAGTTTCACCATAATCTCCGCTTGTTATACAAATACCGTTCTTTCTTCCTACAGGACTTACCATCTTCAAATGACAATAATTTTGTCAAATATGCTGACTGCCTGACTGTATCTTTGCCTGTCAAATGTCATAGTGATTGCTCCAAACTAAATGGCTTCTTATCAGAAATCAGCCAGTGATCCAAGGAAAAATGTCTTACCTTACACCCCTCCAAATGCCAAACAGTCAATTTCACCTTTAGGCATAAATCCGACCTAAACAAACTGGTTGGCTCTCACGAGGTGTGCAACATAGATGGCACTGAAATAGAAACCAAGTCGGAAATTAAATACCTAGGTGTCATTCTATCTGCTGATCTTTCCTGGTCGTCTCATATGTTGACGATTTCAAAGAAAATATTCTGTTTTACCTTCTACATCAAGAAGTTAAAATAATCTGGTATAACCCAACCCTTACTCCTACAATTCGTTAACTCTAGCATTCTGCCTATTATTCTCTATTGTTCCCCCTTAGTTTTTCCAGGGCTACTGAAGAAAGACTATAACATATTACGCAGGATGTTAAAGGTTGTCAGCAGGGTAAGCAACGTGCCACTTAACCAGCTTGTTAATATTCTGGTCGACAGGCAGGCATGGACTCATGTGAAAAAATGGGCTAAATCCATTCTATCTAACTCACACCACCCTCTTAATTCACAACTCTCCTTGTATCTCATCAGGCAAAACCAGAATCCTATATAGAAAACTATATACCCGCACTAGCAAGTACAAAAACTCAACCATACCCTACTTAGCTCATGTTCTGTGCGATAAAGAAAGCATTAGGCGTGAAACTTATAACTTATTAAATAGTCAGTAGAACAACTGGACCTCGTCTTTCTAACTCATCATTTATAGGTACAACATTTTCTTTTTTTCCTATTCTCTCTCTCTCTTTTTACCGTTATGTGCTGCTTCGTTTCTTTCTCTCGCTTGCGCCAATAAATATGATAGCACCTACTTTTCTAACACCTTCAAACACTGTTCAATTTTGGCTTTGCTACCGACATGCCAATATGTTGTTGTCATAATGAACTGTGATTTCCTTAATCTATCTAGAATTTTATTTATTGATAATGTACTAACTGGACGCAATACTGTAGTAAAAATGCTGAGAATTCCATTCTGTATCACAAGTACCCTTTTAGGAATAAAGCAAATTATTATTATCTTAAAATTCTAAGCTCTTATTATTTCAGATTCGTGATCAGATATTGCGGTAAAAGGTGCCCGCCACACACACACGACTGATGTTGCTGTGTTAAATTGTGTTTCATAACTACGGATTGCAAAAGAATTTTCTGGAAAGAATGTGCCTCACTCAGACCTATATTCAATGAACAACATATGAATATTCCAGTCTGTAATATCCATCTATGAAATGTATGCCATTCTACAGCATTTGTCTATTCTCTTGCACTCAAATACTCAAAATAGATCCATTATCTTCCACACCTGTCGTATCATGGCGAATGATGCTATCCACTACTTATTGGGTGGAGTCCCAGTTCTAGCCAATGAACCAAATCTCCACGAAGCTAACTTACTCTTAGCACATTTTGTGAATTGCAACACCTTTAACGAATGAGTTTGCGCAATTATTACTGTGATCTGTCATTCTAGCGAATTCCTTAGTTTATCATACACTCGACCGTTATTATTACCGGTATATGTTTGCTGATGAACCTTCAGATGAGAGATAAGGGTGTCACTTCATGTCCACGTTGATCAGTACGCACTATTGAAGTACAGGTGAGCCAGATAAAAAGACAAATTAATAGACTGTTAATCACTAGATTATAAACTTGTGTTACATTTTATTTATAATTGTAGGAAGTTAAATAGTGTAGACCATTATGTAAACCAAAGGTAATCAGCCAGTGGAAAATTTAAGAAAGCATAGAATTCAGCCATCCCATTGCCATTCCGGTGGTCCCGTTATTTAAGCAACTCATGTCAGTATATGTTGTATATCACCCATACACAGCAACAGTGCATATTAATTGATATCGAGTGGTATGGAGACGTGGCAGGACTCACGAATAACCATTTTCGAACTAATTAACTAAATCAAAGTGAACAAAAAGAGGCTTTCTGATGCACTTAACACAACAAAAGATGAAGATACACCAGGACGCGATAAAGGGCTTACTTTGCAAATCAAAACACCCACGCCTTCGTCAAAGACTGCCTGTATAAGCAGAACGGTAGTGATCAGTTAGGAATTGGTTTTTTCAAGTAGTTGGTTTTGTATTATTTGCTTAGAAGGGTGCTGTTGCCACATCACATGTTACGTTTAAGTATGTTAAACGTGTTTTACCATCTTCCTTTGTTCAGATAGTATATCTGTCATAACGTTTGCTTTACTATGCACGGAAACACTTAGGGATAGGTTTTAATTTCACCCTGCGAAAATGCCACTCATTTTCTAAGCGCGAGCGTGAGTGGTATCAACAGCTCTTTGCAATTCTACACTGTGTCATCTTAGTGCCTACGTTATGCAACTGTTAACGATAAGATTGTCAGGTACAAATATGACATAAATGGCATGTGTTTGGTGCTATGTCCAATGTAGAGAATTTCTGTAGCGAAGGTTTAACACTATTAATAACCAACAACTTTTCAAAAACAATTTAAGTACTCCTTGAATTTTTATGATTCTGATATAAGTCAGCATGAAATTGCATTTCCAAAGAACAAAATGTCTCACCCGAAAAATCAGTAGGCCCACTTTGAAAAAGCCGGTGAACAAACTAATGGCGCGTAACCAAAGAATTCAATTTACCCGCCGCAAAATAAATCAGACAAGGAATTGAGGACTGAACTAATCCCGAACTCTCAAGGTCATTGGTGGAGTAAGACACCTGGCAAGAGTAAACAATGAACACCAAAATCAAATAACCTTGGTTTGACCAGTCAGATGGCTCAGCATTACAAACGGATGCTAGTCATAATCCTCGTTGGAAATGTCTGCTAGATTTTGTTTTTGACTTCTGTGTTGAAAATATGTTTAGAGGGAGGAATAAAACATGCATATGAGGAGGGATCATGACTCCACAGAAGTTTTGCCAGGCTACTGGTGGTTTTACATTCAGACACAACCACTTTGTATGAGGAAGTCTCTATAAGTTGGTAAGTCGTACTTAATTGGTGATTCTTGTAGACACTTTCTTCTCGAAATCAAAGCTCTCCCTTAGTAATATATTGAGTATATGAAGGTCTTTATCAGCCATGTTAGCGGGTCATGTTGTATTTCACTTTCCTAACCGGGTGAATATGGTGAAGAGAGCACGTTCACAGTTGATATTAGCAAAGTTTTCGAAGAATATATCAAACCTTGAGAACTTAGAACCTGATTTGATGTTGAAACAACAAGCTGAGAAGCTGACTATTATTCGGGGTGAAAACACTAGCTGGATACAAACTGGTTTTTCCAGTTCAAATAATCAAATTCTTACTTTTCGGATGTTTGTAATTGCTCCGTGGGTATAATTACGGGATGTCCATGATTTTTAGGAAAACTTCAAATAAATTTTCCTTGAACCAGTAGTCTACTTTTTCTTGGCAAGACATCTGTTTGTACGATTGGGAGATTACGTAGCAAAGTAGTATGTTCTATATTATACTTTGATAAAGCTATTAGCATTAAATGGCGAAACGTCAGCAAAAACAATATCGTTTTGTTTTTCATTCATTGGGAAATACAAAATGAATAGTATGTTCTGTGTCTGAGAATCGTAGTCGCTATGCTTCGGATTAATATCGTGCATCTAACTGTTGTAACCCTATGGATATAGCTTTTTTCTCGTGTTACATTATGATATCTCGAAATCATAAGCGCACTGTCTCCGGTAAGTTTGTTTTTACTTTTTACGTGATCGCAAACAGTGGGTCATTTGAGGCGATAGGATAAATACGTCTAAATGCTTTCGTGGAGATTTTCGACTATGAGACGATCTTTTTATCAAGAAAGTTCTCAGGATATCCACATTTACTGTTTAATTCAAAGATAACGGTAAGTTTCTCATTACGGTAATAGATTCAGGAGATGACCTTCAGTGGCAACTATTATAAGTTAGCTACGCAGCATCAGGTAATGCGTCATAGAAGTAAGCAGCGTAAGTTGATTGTTTCTAAATATATTAAACGTTGTAAAACTCGTCAAATCCTAGTTCATGATTAATACTATTTTCATCCTATAAAGTACGTGCTGGTTTCAATACAAATGATGTTCTAAAATGTCTCCAGTCACTGAGCCCTTCTTGTAGCCTAGGTCCAGATGATTTGCCTAGCGTTATTCCCAAAAAAATGTGCAGATTTCCTTTGTTATCCTCTCATGGACATATTTAATGAATCTTTTTCCAGAAATATCGTGCCAGCCATTTGGAAGGACATTAAAATTGTACCTATACCTAAGTCATCTACCGGAACATGCGTTAAATTTAGACCTATTGCTATTACTTCTCCTTTTCTAAAGACTATGGGAAGGTTACTCTTAATCTTCAAGCTTTACTTAAAGCCTTTAACGATCCCAAACATTTCGCCTGTAAACACAGTAGAAGTGCTTTAGATGCAGCTGCAGTTTCGCATCATAACACTGTCTCCTGTTTAGACAGAGGGGTTAAATTTGTTCGCTGCACCTTTCTAGATTATACATCCGTTCTCGACTTAGTACCTAGGGCCATTTTGTTAAACAAGCTGAAACTCAAACTGAGTGTTGGGTTGTCAAATGGCTGCATTCTTATTTCTCAGGGAGAAAGCATTACACTGTATGTCAGGGAAAGCGTCCACTTCATTGATTACTGATTGATTACAATTTCATGTAAACACCCGTTTATCAGAAAATATAAATTAATTGTTATTAGTATTAGTAGTCTGCATTGAGTACAGTTCACTTCTGATGTTACTTACGATAAAAATGCTGACAAAATTATTCAAATATATCACTTATTTTAAATTAATACCCAATTTGGATATAAATAAAGAATAAGATTCGATAACGTACCCAGTAACGTTACATGGGAGAATTGACCTCAAGCTTTATTTTTTTTCCCAAGTATTTGAAATGCATCCAAAACATACTTGGGTTTTTTAGTTAATGTGAAGACAATATTTCTATATTTCTTGATATGCTCCATTGAATGACTACTTAGCAGATTGTTCCCACAAACTAAATACAAGATGGACTGCAACCACTTTATTTCACTATAAACCAAATTTATGTAATTTAAGTAATACTTATCCATGCCTGTACAATTGCTGTGTCCTACATAGATAGGAATAAATATATATTATATTATTATTATTATTAAATATGCTTACTAATCGTATATGTTATTTATCATACTGATGATGCCTGTAAACTGGCGTCCATCATGTACAGAAAATGAGGATATATTATTATTATTTATAGCATTAAGTAACTTTTCAGTATATACGACTTTACCCTATTTCATGAATAATCCTCATCCAAGCATTAATGAAATGAACAAAACAAGTAGTTCAGCGAAAAGATTCTTTTTCAGAGAATCCGTTTTCTTTAGGTGTACAATCGCATCTGTCCTCCTTTATGGTCGTAAGACCTGGCCATTGAAAGTGGAAGACATGAAAACCCTGTATGGCTTTCTTTGGTTACAGGTGCTTGCGTTCTATCTCCCATCTTATGTGGTATAATAGGGTGAGCAAAATTGAGGTTAGGCGTTGAGTGCTATGTAAGGAGGGGAAATAAATAAGTAAGTCTGTGAAGTTACACCGATTGAGATGGTTAGGACATGTGTTACGCATGCCCAGCCGAGCCATCGCCTTCCTCGATGGGCAATGTTGGATAAGAGAAAGCTAGTGGTGGTCAAACGAAAACATGGCTTCATCAGTCAGTGACATCCACAACACTTAGTTTAAGCCACGTAGGGAGTTTTAGACTGCCTAGCTGACTAGTTGCGGTCTTGGGGATGGTTAAAGCCAATGAAAGGTTAAGACGATTGGTGATATGGCTGAAAATCCTCGTTCTCAATGGCTGTCGCAGATGCATCCACTCCTCGTAACTTACAATATCCGAAAAAACTATAATGTTCTTCCATATTACTATTCTTTTTGCCTCATATGTCTGTTTACTGTCTCTGTTTTGCATTTCTTTTTACTTTCTTCTCTCTCTCTCTTTGTGTGTTACATGGAGTGTGGTGACCCAAAATGCTGCTTATCTGTGCAAAATTCTACGTTGAAACCAGCCAGCCAGTCAGATTACTGAAGCTTTAGCCAGTCAAACAGTGAGACCGGAGGTCTGAATACAGAAAAAAATTATTAAATCATTCCCACTATCATAGTAACAACTTTACTGTCGTTTTCTACCAGCTTGATTTTTCAACTTGTTCAAACACTTGGTTCTCTTTAGAACTCTTGTGTATTAACCACATTTTCCTTCATTTCTATGTACACCCTGATTACAGCGCGTTCATCAAATTAACTTATTACGTAACTCTATTTTTTTATTTCCTTCAAGTTCCCAGTGGAATATAGGGCTTCAAGTTAGAAACTTGAAGTTTCTGTAGCAGTGTTTATTTTTACAGGATTAGATTAACAATAATAATAATTTTCTTTATTCCAAAACAGTACTTGTGATACAGAATGGAATTCTCAGCATTTTTACTACAGTATTGCATCCAGTTAGTACATTATCAATAAATAAAATTCTGCATAGATTAAGGAAATCTCAGTTCATTATGACAACAACGTATTGTCATGTCGTTAGAAAAGCCAAAGCTGAACAGTGTTTGAAGGTGTTAGAAAAGTAGGAGCTGTCATATTTACTGGAGTAAGCGGAAGAGAGAAACAAAACAGCACATAACGGACAAAGAGAGAGAGAGAGAAAAGGAAAAGAAAGAAGGAAAATGTTGTGCCTATAAATGATATGAGTTGGAAAGACGAGGTCCAGTTGTTCTACTAACCATTTAATGAATTAAAGGTGTCACGCATAATGCTTTCTTTATCGCATTACTAGCATCATGTCCAACCTTCCCTCTTAACCAGCTTTATTACTGGCTTTGCGAGGTAAAGGAGTGCGTCAGTGGCCGGTGATAGAACCCCATAACACATAAGGGGTGGATGGCGAGCATACTACCGCTGTGCCGCCGACGCACACGTAACTCTAATTCACTCACTCAACTCGTCTTATGCATTGAGATATGATATGAAAAAAAATTTTACTTGAACGTTATTGTACAACTAAAGATAGGGAATGAATTCGTCGCAAAAGCGAGCCTTTTCGTTAAACTATTTAACTTTATTTACCACTATTATTATTATAATTATTATTATTAAACTTTGTTGAAATGCTTCTTTTTTTCAGCGTTACAGTCTTGCATCATCCTCCAATGGAAAGCGTCAAAATCAAACTACATCTGACCAATCGCATACCGAAAATGCACAGACTTCTTCAGCTGTCAATAACAATAATAATAATATTAACGATCAACCGGTTGTCTCCTTACCAGTTCCAGTTAGAAAAGGTAGTTTAGTAAATAAAAGCAATGGATTTATCTGTGCAGAATGGGCGGCTAAATTAAATCATGATGATTATGATAATAACAATAATAATATTGATAATGATAATAGTAGTATTAGCAGAAGTCGGAGTAGATTCGTTAAACAAGAGAACACTTCACCGTCACCATCACCCCCTCCCCCGCCGCCAGCATTTCTTGGCGCTGGTGATGCATGTGCAAATCCAACAAATACACTACCATCCCCGTCACATTCATCCCATCCACAGATACTACAACAATCACAAGAACAAGAACAAGGATCACATCAGAGCCATCATCATCCCCACCAACTCAATGAAACATCATGGTCTATATCAAATTCAAATAATTATTCTACAGGTGGAATGAAGCCACAGGTATCGAATTCATATGATGTTGTCAATTCAGATTACAAGTTACGACAGACACAACCACAACAACACCACCAACAACAACAACATCAAGTAAACCAAGTACACGGGACATCTCCAACTCCAGGTTACAGTTCACATTCATATCAAAATGTGGATACTCAAAAACAACTTATTAATGAATTGAGAGGATTCTATCGGGTAAGAAACAGTTGCTCTCATGGTTACTTTTTTATGGTAAATTTTGTTTTATTTGATTTTTCGTTGAATTCCACAAAAAAGATGGTTGCAGAGAAGAAAATTTTCTCTTCAACGAAGTCATCAACTAGGAGGTTTTACATTCGTGTATTTATAGGAAGTGTGTGAGAAAGTTTCAGAACTCTATTTCCGGTCAAAGGTTAAATAATGCGATAATAAATAGAGGTTAAAATATTATAACAAAAATAAACAGGAAGATCGGATGTGAAAATATGGTAGTGTAAATAGCGGAGGGATTAAGAAAAACTTAAAAATAACATGAATAAACAGGAAATTTGGATAAGAAAGGCAATGGGATGGTCATTACCAAAAGAATTACCTGTTTATGATGGCCATGGCAGGGACAGGGGTTGTACGTTTTTCTTTTGGATACATAGCGTGGGTTCGAGCTTTTGGATAACTAATGCCTTGGCTATGCCAAAATGTCTTAATTTCACTCCTTTTGATAGGTTTGATAGAATCTTGTATATTATTTTGAAGGATTTTTCGAAAGGGTCTAAATGTCCTGAATTGATCAGATGTTCTGTTACTGAACTATATACACGTTTTCGGTCTCCTTTTACTAGCCAGGCTGAATAGTGTTCACGAGCGGGTTTTTCAAGTTGGCACATGGTACGACCGATGTACTCAGCAGCGCAAGAGCAAGTAAACTAGAGCTACAGCTTTGAAGTTTCGGCAGCAGCGATCTTATTTCTAAAGGGTGGGGAATACTGACCTCACTCATAACCTCGCCTCTTTACTGGCCTCACTACCGTTTTAGCAACGTTTAGTAGTAGTATGTCGGTCCGGGGGCGTACTCCCGACTAGATGCGTGGTTGGCGAGTGCTCTAACACCAAACTGCCGACGCCAGCGACATCAGAAAGGATTAACAAGAATGAACTCTGGCAGTGCAGCAAACCAATCGAAAGACAGTCACCCAACACGTTTCGTGGAGGTTAATAGAGATGAATAAGACATACGTTGAGAAGATCGTTGATAGACATCATGAGCTAGACAGTTAATCGAGTGTAATACAAACAGAAAACAGTGAATTAAACATGGAGAAGATCGTGTGAGGAAGAGATGACACCTTATAGAAAATCGTGGAGACAACTAACGACAATTTCATTGAATTAGAAATATGTTGTTGAAGCCCCTATATTTCACTTGGAACCTAAGGGAATAGTAATAATCATAATAATAACATTACAAAGTTTTTCGGAAGGCTAAACAACAAAAATAAGAACAAGAGCGTAGAACAATGTTTTTTTCATGTATTACACCACCAGTATGTTCTAGTTTCTTGATAAAAAAAAGCAGAAATAAATTATTCTGTGCGTATGCATCAACCCTGAACTATCATCACTGCTGCTACTAATGAACAATGAGAATGTGATTATTATTCAAAGAAGGCAAACTAAGCAATAGCATGTTATGCAAATTTTTTTCTAGTTGTTGGTGTTGTTTTCTATAAACTACTTTAAGTGTGTTTATAACAGTAACTGTTATACTGTTGTTGTTATTTTTTGCCTGGTAGTTAGTTTTCAAACTACGCGCGCAATGTTCAGTGTCCAATGTGTAGTATTGGACACATTGAATGATGAACCATTTTGACAAAGTCTTTAAACAATCAAAATTGTTTTGTTTTTGTTTGTTTGCTCGTTTTTTTTTCTAATTTTTGTTCACCATTTTACCACTTTTTGTTTTAAAAATATTATATGACTCACATAGATAATGTAGAAAGTTGTAATTATTGTTATGTTGACCTAATTTCAATGTCCTTAAGAGTTTTTACGTCTGTTTTGCATCGCCTGCTATCTGTTCGTCTGTCTATGTATATTTGCATTTCTTCAAGAACAAATAAGATAAATTGAAGAATTCGAAAGAAAAAAAAAATGAATTTTCCAGAAAAATACTTACTGTATTTTATTTGGAATATCAATAAAAAGAAAAGAAGAAAAAAACTTGTCGAAATTGTACATCTTTGACAGATTTTTCATCATAGTGTGATGCATGTATATTTTTACCCTGAAATTGTGTAAAATACATTAGAGAGAAAGGAAAAATTAGTTTAGAAGTGAAAGATATCTCGAATGGAAGTGGTGGTAGAATGTATAATTCCATATTAGATAAGTTTTTACGAGTTGATCACGGATTAATATAAGCTAGAGAAACATTGAAAACCAGCCACAGGGAGTACTGGACAGCCAGCTGTTTCCTCCGTCATAGTTTGAGAGTCATCGGAAGTAAGCACCCACTCCTCACCACCAACCAATGTCATCGGTGTGACGTTCATCCTCATTCTTGATTAGATGGAACCGCACTCCATCCTGTAGCAAGTCACTGGCGAGCATCAGATTAATTTTCTATAGTTGGTTTGTAATGATTAGATTTGTGCTTACGAGTTGATCACGGATTGATATCACTTAGAAAACCATTAAACCATTGACGTTGGTTGATGATCACGCTAAATCACAAATTGATAGAAGTTAGAATTCATTGGATGTCCATTGAATCGGGTCCCAGTTGCTGAATGGTATACGAGCTTATTATTATTGTTATTGTATCCTTTAATTCCTAGAGGAACATAAGGCTTCAGCCGTGCGTCTCCATTGCGTTCGGTTCTCTGCTAGAGTTTTCACCTGCCTCCACACATCTGCCTACATGTTTTCATCTCCTCTTCACATCACCTCCTCCAAGTCACCCTCACACTGACGACCAACTCGCCGCTTCCCTTTCGGTCGGGTTCCACTCGAGCAATGGCTTGTCTAGTGATGCCACTTGATGGTTTCCTCAGAGTATGGCCAATCCATCTCCATTTCTTCCTGCCTATTTGTTTCACAATCGGTTCCCGGTTGGTTCGCTCATTGCCAGAGATCCCTGTTGCTGATCTTTTCTGGCTGGCCATCTGATCTTGAGTGGTATTGAGCGAAGACAACTGTTAATGAAGGTCTGTAGTTTGTTGTAAATGCTCTTTATGACGCGCAGTGCAAGTGTCTGATCCGTGTAGTAGCACTGACTGACTTCACATTGGAGTTGAAAATCCGGATCTTATTCTCATTTTGATGCTGAGTGCTGTTGACCTCCACACAGACTTGAGAGTAGTTGAAGCTTGTCTTGCTTTTCCGATTCTTGCTTTGATATCCTCGTCAGTTCCGTCGGCCTGTAGTTGAAACGATGCTTCCCAGGTAGGTGGTAGAGGAGGTTGTTTCTTTCAGGTTCCTCCCATTTATGCTGATTTTTGTCTGTTGTTATCACTACTGTTGGTGTTGCCCAGGAATCTTCATTACCTCTGTTTTCTCTATGTTCACCTGAAGTCCTATCTTCTCTGGTTGCTCCATCTGCCAACTTGTTGCTTTTCGCTTGCATATCTTCCAGTTTGTGGGAAATCAGACATATATCATCGCGAAGTCCAGATCCTCCAAGTTTTTTGTGTGAGCCCATTTTGTGCCTGTTTCCTCGCTGCCCGCTGTCTGTTGCATTATCCATTCTACTGCAATCAGGAAATCATTGGCGATAGTAGGCAGCCGGCTTGTCTTACTCCTGTCCTCACTTCGAAGGATTCCTTAAGTTTCCTGTTATGGATGACTTGGCATGCAGCATTGCCATACAGCTGTTGGATGGGATGTATAATTGTCGGTGGCACCCCGTAGTAGCGAAGTTGTTGTAGTAGTAGTTCCTCATATATTCCTGAATAAATTCTGATGGTTGGTTAGTCATTCACTAGTAATACTTCCTTTATTTGTTTGATTTCATTATTTAAATCTTCTGGCCTACTACTAGTTAGGCTCTTGTTCCGATTACACAGACATTTAACTAAACCTATCTACATTTATCGATTCTGGATGGGATGAATTAAAGTTTCAGATATCTTTCCAATAATTTCATCCTCAAAAGTTATACAATCCCACATTTTTATACACACATAAGTTCACACTTTGATGGAAGATGACAGTGAAATCTTCCAGGATGCGTATTCCATCCAATTCAGAACTCATCGTCAGCTGGATGTACCTGTATTCCTCAGTCAGTCAATGATAGTATTCCCAATGAGTCTCAAGCTTAGCCCCGGCAACAGTAAAGAAAAGACTTAAAGTCAAATGACCTTGAGCCAACCAATCGGATTCTTCTAGCTGAAAACAGGCATTTATTGTATAAAATAGTGCTTTTATAAGATATATTTTATAAAAATGAATTATATAGGGTATATATTTCTATTATGCTGCAAAACTCGGTCCAAGTTTCTCATTGGAGTGTCTATAGACATTTCAGCAGCTGTATGACAACGCTGCATGCCAAGTAATCCACAACGGGAGGCTCACGGAATCCTTCGAAGTGAGGACGGGAGTGAGACAAGGCTGTCTACTGTCACCAATGATCTTCCTGATTGCAGTTGATTGGATAATGCGGCAGACAACGGCAACCAACGAGGGAACAGGCATAAAATGGACCGACACAAAAGCCTTGGAGGATTTGGATTTCGCCGATGATATATGTCTGATTTCCCACAAACTGGAAGATATGCAAGTGAAAAGCAACAAATTGGCAGAAGAAGCAGCAAAGATAGGACTTCAAGTAAACATAGACAAAACAGAGGTAATGAAGATTCCTGGCCAACATCAACAGCAACAACCGACAACAATCAGCATAAATGGGAGGAACCTGAAGGAAACAACTTCTTTCACCTACCTGGGAAGCATCGTCTCAACTACAGGAGGAACTGACGAGGATATCAAAGCCAGAATCGGAAAAGCAAGACAAGTTTTCATTTCTCTCAAGTCTATGTGGAGGTCAATAACACTCAGCACCAAAAATAAGATCCGTATTTTCAACTCCAATGTGAAGTCAGTACTACTATACGGATCAGAGACTTGGCGTGTCACAAAGAGCAGCTCAAACAAGCTACAGACCTTCATTAACAAATGCCTTCGCTCAATACTCAAGATCAAATGGCCGGAGAGGATCAGCAACAAAGATCTCTGGGAGCGAACCAACCAGGAACCGATCGTGAAACAAATAGGCAGGAAGAAATGGAGATGGATTGGACACACTCTGAGGAAACCAGCAAGTGACATCACTAGACAAGCCGTCGAGTGGAACCCGAAAGGGAAGCGACGAGTTGGTCGTCCAAGGGTGACCTGGAGGAGATCATGTGAAGAGGAATTGAAAGCGTGTGGGCAGACTTGGAGCCAGGTGAAAACTACAGCAGAGAACCGAACGCAATGGAGACGCATGGCTGAAGCCCTATGTTCCTCTAGGAATTAAAGGAAATAATAATAATAATAGACATTTCAATCCAATGTTAATACAAAAATTCCTCTAAGCGGCTGTATATCAAGTCATTTTGGGAACCATTTATCATTCTAATACGTTTTTCCTGGTGGACCTAGAATCCTTTAATAGAATTTAGATGAGTTCCATAAATGGGATCCACTAATTCAGTAGAATAATTGACTTTACGATTAGTATAGAATAAAGATGTCCTTTGTATATAGTCTCTCCATTCGTCTGTCTGAATGGTACTACCTTGCCTAGGAAGACTAATCAACGTACTAATAGTATTAAAACATCGGCATTTCTGTTTGGAATGCTTTCTACCAACCCTTTTCAAAAATTTGTATCGTACAGTCAGTCCCATCACCCAAGCATGGTTTAATTATAAGTACTGTTTCGTCAGTTAGAACCACGACACCATTTCCTCCAAGTACAGAAGTAATTCCATTGATCTTTAGTGAGGCAATATCCCGACAGTGCTGATATGACTGCACTGTTGACATTTAAGTATGCTCTGTTTCTGCAGCTGTAGCAGATACTGGTCATCTCATTAGCCATTTGTGGCATATACGCAATATTTTACTTAGACAGAGTTTCGAATTCACCATAAGGTACAACTTACCAACTCTTACAGACTTCCTGTTATGACAGTGATTGTACTGAATGTATAACCATCAATAGCCTGGCAATAATTCTGAAGGATCACTGTCTCTCCACACATGGAGCATGTCTTATTCCTCCGTTCCCACACAAAAGTGAAAAACCAAATCTGAATGGAACTTGCAATGAAAATTATATGAACAGCATCTGTTTTTAATACTAGGCAGCAACCTGATTGGTTGGTTCAAGGTCATTTGACTTTGTTGCCCATTCTTTACTCTTTCCCCACTACTCATCGTTTCGGTCACGCCAAGGCGTTATCCACTAGACTACTTGGGCCACGAGAACCACCTTCTTTGGACATTCCCGTTAATGTTTATTGGACCGAAGTATTCGGCCTCAGGTTGATATGTTGTTGGCTTCTTGTGCGCGGATACTTCGAAGATGTCTGAGGAATTAAACGCTGTGGCGTTTGGTACTATGGGTACTGGGTTCAAACCCCAGTGGAAATACTATCACTCACTCACTGGGGAATCCAGGTGCATCCAGCGGGCGGACGAGTCCCAAATAAGACGAAATCCACATCCTGGATTCCCCTGCTAGTTAACATCCAACAAAGTGATATTATTATTGTTCCCTTGGGTTCCAAGTGGAACATAAGGCTTGAACAGCATACCTCCACTTTTTTCTATTCTCTGCGGTTATCAATAGTCTCTTGTCTCCTCTTCTCACGACTTTCTCTATATCACCCTCAGCCCAAGGCCCAACTCGTCTGTCGTTTCTCATTGAGGTTCCACTTGAGCGATGGCCTACATTGTGCTCCATGTCATTCGACGGTCTCTTCAGTGTATACTCAATTCATTCCCATTTTGTCCTACATATTTGTTGAATTATAGATCCTTGGTTAATTTATTCCCATAGTTTCTTGTAGCGGATTATCTATGACCATGTGATGATCTGCAGTATGCAGCCAACGAAGGCAGCTGTTGATAGAGTTCTGCAACCTTTTGGAAAGGCTTCTCGTGACTCGCAGTGCAGGTTTCTGACCCATTTAGAACTGACTGACTTGACATTAGGGTGTTGAAAATCCGAACGAATCTAGTTGAGTGCCGGAGATTTCCAAATTGATTTAAGATTGATTCAGGTGGATCTTGCCTTTCTGATTCTGG
>OX235274.1:125599706-125629633 GCA_944472155.2 Trichobilharzia szidati | reverse complement strand
CCTCTTACATAGTCAGTAATGTTCTCAGAAGCCATTGCCATCAAAGGGCTTCGACCCAACTTATGCATACAGAAAGGGAGTATGACTAATCTCTCACTATCCTACCTGGTAGCACTAATTGTTTTTTGTTTGTGTGCTTTTGTGCTTTGTTCTGTCGCATAACATTCCACTCAATCATGAAATTGATTTTCATTCAATGAGTTGAACTCACTATTAAGTTAAGTTTCCAAATCTACTAAATTAACTAATTATTTTATCGATTTTACAATTTTACTTCACTATTCACCCTCCACCCAACCTCCTGAACTCTCCACTATAATATGTATGTATAAATTAACTCTGTTGTTCTGTCTTGTATTTCATCCTTGTTTCCAAGCCAAATCTGAACTGCACTCCACCCCTTTGTGTAATTATTATATAAATAGTTACTCTTTTAACATTAAATAATTGTCTAATTACATCATCTTTGCAATTAGGCTGATTATACTCTCTGTGTGCATAACTTGAAATCATTGTAAAAAGTATGTTCAGAGACTGTTTTGTAATATATTGTGATTGATTTATCTTGGGTGTATGCCGTTGAAGAGAGAGTGAGTATCCATGGGATAAAACGAGCTCGTATTATCTTGCCTGCAAATATATTCGTTCTTTCTTTATTCAAACCAATAGATTGAACCAGCTTAATGAAATGTAGCTTTCTTTACTTATTGATATAAGAATAAAACTTGTACACCGTGGTAGAGTATAATTCCGTTATGGGTAAAATTTATTTTGATAAAGTCTCGCAGTGTTGTAACACACAGTAATATTTACTGATGACCACGTTTCGAACACAATTTATCGTCACTCATAATCATATCAAGGCACTACTCACACAACTTTCTAACTTCGTTTATATAATTCCATTATTTCTTCATCGCTTGATTTGATTGGTAGTAGTATTTTCCATATTTCCAGTATGAGTGATCAGTCATTCCTATTGCACCTGTTGGGTGTAGACTCGATGAACAAGGATTCAGTAATCAACCTCTATCTCTCTCCACCTACCTATATTACTTATTAGCACCTTACCCTTCTCCTACCCTATTGTGTGGTTATGTGTTAATGCATGCAGTGCAGTCGCTGAGCTACTTTCTAAATTACTTATCTTCTCTGGGTCAACCATTCTTACCTTAGTCACTAAACTCTTATGTTCCGACAATCTGACTACCCTCGACCTACTAGTTAGACTTATGTAGTTGACCTAACTCACAGTCATTGCAGGTTATTTAGTAAATTATATTATTTTGTCTAATTGGGTCAACCTATAGGGTTCTTTAACCTACAGAGCTTGTCCCTGAATGAGTCAGTTTGTAGGTTTAAATGCCACCCTAATTCCTGCTTTATTTAGAATCCTACGTAGGGTCTCAGATGTCCCCTCTTTATATGGTATAACTGTAGATGACCTATATTCTCTCTTATTTATATTATTATTAGTTTCACAATTCTTTTTATTTTTTTTGGCCTTTTTCAGTGTTCCTAATGAATTTTATAGGATAGTTATTTACTTGTTTACTTATTATATTGGAAACTTGATAAAATAGACAGGTGTCACCACTTAATATATGACGATCCAAATAGTCTTTCAGCGAAGCGGTTTAATCAATACATAAACATTAGACAATTGGTCATCTTAACTTTATGATCAAGGGAATCAGCAGTGGGTGGTTACTGTGTGTGTGTGTGGGAGGGGGTGGAGGTGGACCTGTTACGTCACACTGGAATCATAAATATATAGAAATACACATATGCTTAAGCACGGTAATTCATAAATTAATAAAAGAGGAACATATTTATTAATAATCATAAAAAAGCCTTTCTTATTTTAAATCGTCTCATTGTTCTGTTCAACACGTTAATGTCCCACTAACAACTTGGTAGAGTTCAGATTACAAAGTTTCTTTTGTTACCGACTAGTTTTGAGATGTTTCGCTTAGAGAATAGGGGTGCATCAGTTGCCTACCCTTAAATACTTCTCAGTAATACATGTTGGTTTTGAACTGTCTATACTCAGGTAGTAAAAGAGAAACTTCAAATAAACTACAATGGACGACAATTTATGGAAGAAAGAACAAGTCAGTCGCGAGCCTGAATAGCTCAGTGGTAACGTCTCTGACTGCAGCACTGCACTGAGTGACGCGGGTTCGAATCTCAGAAGGGACATGAGTTCCTTCAAGGTTGCAGATACGCCTTGCTGACCGGTGAGTGCCAACTAGCACGAAACCTAGGTTAAGCAAGGCTTCCTGTGGCCGATTGCCTCCAACCATCTAATTAATATCATCAAATCAGTGTACACCGTGATGGCGATCAACCTAGAATGGTGGCCACATTGCAAATACCTGACTGATAGAATTCAGTCTGCACCAAAAAAAGGACTAGACACGTCACACTAGTTACTTGTGTCCAATCAAAAAGGCGATATATGTTTTTTTTCTGCATAACACATGTGTCTAGACATTTCAATCGATGTAACTCTATCACATAACTTCATTGTTAATGACCGTATTTCACAATCTGATATGGGAGATTTTTGTAGCGAAGAGTGTTTGACAGTATAAATATAAAACCTGGGCACTGTGGTAGAGTATAACTCCATAATGGATAAGATTTTATTTTAATAAATCACACAGTGTTGTACAGTTAAATTAACTGATGACGTTTCGAGCACAAACTATTGCTCATAATCATATCAAGTTACTCACACAACTTTTTTCCTTCATTTATATACATGTGTGGAATCAATTAGATATTGGAATAAAATTCAATATGAGATAATGTATATTCAGAAATAATAATACGAGTGTTATTGATCAATTACAATTAGATGGGAAAAAAGATGGTGTTGAATAACTATCCTATAAAATTCATTAGGAAGATAACTAAAGGCCGAAAACAAAATAAAAATAATTGTGGAACTAGTAATGATAACATAAATAAGGGGGAATATAAGTCATCCACTGTAATACCATATAAGGAGGGGACATCTGAGACCCTACGTAGGATTCTAAATAAAGCAGGAATTAGGGTGACATTCAAACCTACAAACTCACTCAGGGACAGGCTCTGTAGGTTAAAGGACCCTATTGACCCAATTAAACAAAATAATATAATTTACTAAATACCCTGCAATGACTGTGAGTTAGTCAACTACATAGGTCAAACTAGTAGGTCAGGGGTAGTCAGATTATCAGAACATAAGAATTTAGCTAAGGTAAGAATGGTTGACCCAGAGAAGATAAGTAATTTAGAAAAAAGCTCAGCAATTGCACTTCACGCATTAACACACAACCACACAATAGGGTGGGATAGGGTTAAAATTCTAAAGAGTAACATAGGTAGGTGGAGAGAGAGGTTGATTACGGAATCCTTGTTCATTGGGTCTACACCCAACACATGCAACAGAAATGACTCAATGCAAATACCAGAAATATGGAAGATATTATTACCGCCGGTCAAATCAGAAGAGAATAATAAATAATCTTAATATTCTATTTCAATTCAAGCACATCACAACATTCTAAGAAGTAACTTATTATGACTATAGAAACACTCGTCTTTTTTCCCATCTAATTGTAATTGATCAATAACACTCGTATTATTATTTCTGAATATACATTATCTCATATTGAATTTTATTCCAATATCTAATTGATTCCACACATGTATATAAATGAAGGAAAAAAGTTGTGTGAGTAACTTGATATGATTATGAGCAATAGTTTGTGCTCGAAACGTCATCAGTTAATTTAACTGTACAACACTGTGTGATTTATTAAAATAAAATCTTATCCATTATGAAGTGTTTGACAGTGATCATGTCTATTCTAAAAGCAGTAACAAGCGAACTATTTTTTTGTACAAATTACAAATTTTCTATAGTATGGGTACCAACAAATGCATTAGACTACAATAATAAAATACCAATATATAAAGAAAATCGGGATAAAAATAAAATAGAAGACGTCATCCAGAAAGCGGGTAAGCAAGCAAGCCTACTTGTCAAGATCACTTAACATTCATTCTCGATTTTCAGTCAGCCGTGAGTTCGAACCCCTACTCCACCTACTTTTGACTAGACAACTGGATAGATAATATAACAACATCAGCCAATATACAATTAGTGTGACTCTTAGTCTGGTTGGCATAAGAAGAAATTGATCTAGGTAACTGAGTTCTAACTAAGAAAGTGTTTTATTTGTCTTGTGACGTGAATGAACTATCAAGTTTCTATTAATGGTAAGTGTAGAACTTGAGCACTCCGCTTTAGGCGTTGAGTCATTTCGACTGCATGTGTGAGGTGTTGAATCGATAAACAAAGCTCTAGTGGATAACCTCTATCTTTCTGTCTCCACCTAATTATATTACTTTTTAATTCTCTCATCCTGTCCCATCCTATGGTGTGTAATTACATGCAAGTGAATGCAGTGCAATGAAATGGCTGAACATTTTTCTAGGTTATTTAACTTATCACGGTCAGTCATTCTATGTCTAGGTAAATTTTTATGTTCCAATAATCTAGTTGACCCTGATCTACTAGTTTGACTGACCTATGTAATTGACCTCGCAGTCAGCATTACATAGTATTTGGTAAATCTCTGAGACAGTTGGTTATTATTATACTATTATTTCCTTTAATTCCTAGAGGAACATAGGGCTACAGCCGCGCGTTTCCATTGCTTTCGCTTCACCTGGCTCCAAGTCTGCCCACACGCTTTCATCTCCTCTTCACATGACCTCCTCCAAGTCACCCTTGGACGACCAACTCGCCGCTTCCCTTTCGGGTTCCACTCAAGGGCTTGTCTAGTGATGTCACTTGATGGTTTCTTCAGAGTATGGCCAATCCACCTCCATTTCTTCCTGCTTATTTGTTGCACAATCGGTTCCTGCTTGGTTGGTTTGCTCATTGCCAGAGATCCCTGTTGCTGATCTTTTCTGGCCGGCCATCTGATCTTGAGTATGAGCGAAGACAACTGTTAATGAAGGTCTGTAGTTTGTTTGAGATGCTCTTTATGACGCGCAGTGCAAGTCTCTGATCCGTATAGTAGCACTGACTGATTTCACATTGGAGTTGAAAATCCGGATTTTATTTTTGATGCTGAGTGCCGTTGACCTCCACACAGACTTGAGAGTAGTGAAAGCTTGTCTTGCTTTCCCGATTCTTGCTTTGATATCCTCGTCAGTTCCGTCTGCCTGTAGTTGAAACGATGCTTCCCAGGTAGGTGGTGAAGGAGGTTGTTTCTTTCAGGTTCCTCCCATTTATGCTGGATCGTTGTCTGTTGTTGTTGTTGTTGTCCAGGAATCTTCATCACCTCTGTTTTCTCTATGTTCACCTGAAGTCCTATCTTTGATGCTTCTTCTGCCAACTTGTTGCTTTTCGCTTGCATATCTTCCAGTTTGTGGGAAATCAGACATATATCATCGGCGAAGTCCAGATCCTCCTAGTTTTTTGTATGGGTCCATTTTATGCCTGTTTCGAGACAGTCGGTTAGTTAAATGCCACCCTAACTAATTCTAGTCTCATTGACAATCCTACTTAAGGCCTCTGATATTTCTTCTTTTTACCCGAGTACTACAGAGGCTTTGAATTCTATATTATTTTCGTCACTTTTCTTGCTAATCTTAGTTTCTCTATGGTTCTTCATATATTTTTGAATAAATTCTGGTGGGTAGTTGTTATTTACTAGTAATGTTCCCCTAATTTGTTTGATTTCATTATTTAAATCTTCTGGCTTACTGGTTACGCACCTGGCTCGATTATATAGATATTGAACTAAATCTCTTGGATGGGATGAATTAAAGTCTAAGTATTTATTAGAGTGTGTGTGCGTCGGTTCCCTATAAATGCTAGTATCTAACCCACTATCTTGTTTTCATTTTATTCTACAGTCTAGCATGGTCAACTCACCCTGTTCGTTTTCTAACTCAGAAGTGAATCAGATTCCGTCGCCTATTGAATTTTGTAGGTGTGGAAAACGTGAGGAATATGTTCGGATTTCAGCACACAGTGAATATGTCATCCAAATATGTCCATTATCATCTAGGAGCAGAATTAAATATTCTAAATATTCACCTCTGTTTTCTCTATGTTCACCTGAAGGAAGTCCTATCTTTGATGCTTCTTCTGCCAACTTGTTGCTGTTCACTTGCATATATCCCAGTTTGTAGGAAATCAAACATATATCATCGGCGAAGTCCAGATCCTCCAAGTTTTTTGTGTGAGTCCATTTTATGCCTGCTTCCTCGCTGCCCACTCTCTGTCGCATTATCCAGTCTACTGCAATCAGGAAAATCATTGGCGATAGTAGGCAGCCTTTTCTTACTCCTGTCTTCACTTTGAAAGATTCCGTAAGTTTCTCGTTGTGGATTTCTTGGCATTCAGCATTGTCGTACAACGGTTGGATGAGATGTATAATTGTCGGTGGCACCCCATAGTAGCGAAGTAGTTGCCAAAGCATTTCTCGATCGACGCTGTCGAATGCCTTTTCAAAGTCGATGAAGTTGAGATAGAGAGGTGACTGCCACTGGTAATTCACTCGTCAATAAAGTATATTTGCAATGTCAAATGAACTAATGTTGCCTCAAATAATAATAAAAAAGCATTACTACTGCCTAGTGGTGCAACCAAAGATCTAACTACTGAATTGCTCATACTGCCAATAAACTACTATAGAACTGTAATATATATACATTAACTGGTCTTTAGGCAGTAAGCAACGTCGTATTGTCTAGTCTACTGGGTTGACTGAATTCTATCAGTCATATTATTGTCAGTGTATTACTGTGTAATTTAGCATCCGAGGTTGTATACCTTGACACATCCATTGCCTAAAACTACAATACAATGTGGCCCAAGTGGATAACTCTCTCTTTGGACCTCGTGGATAATACTTCTCATTTGTGAAATTGCCAGTCAGTAAGACGTTCTTTGCAGCAAAATTGCATATGACATTCACTAGCCGCAAGCTGTTCCCCATCTCTGTAAAAGATAAGCTCCCCGTCTGGCCGCCTCTATGTGCATCTATCAGTTCATCTGCTCTTGTGAAGCAAGGTACATTGGTTGTAGTCAGAGGATGCTTTCCACACGGATACGAGAACATATTCCAGCGGCATGGTTTTACAAGGGAGAAAGGAAGTGTGTGCGAAGCTCTATTCTAGAACATCTGATGGACTCCTGTCACTATGCTAACCCTGAACATGATTTTAACATCATCTACCGAATCTATGCTAACTTGCCAAGTTTTCTTCGATACAAACTTCTGAAGGTAGCAGAGACCTTGGCCATTCATGATTTTAAGCCAGACCTTTGTGTACAAAAGAAGTATGCACAATCCCTAATTCTGCCTTGGCTGTAGAGGGATAGACATTTATTTATTTATTTTGTTTATTTAGTTATTCTATGTACCTTTCCCTTATTACTACGATTATTATTATTACTGTATTATTACTCTGAATTGTTCCCGCTTGTCCCAATTGTCATTCTAAATCCAAAATTATTTTTATTTTTTATTTTTACACTATTGAATTCTATCTTATCAAATTTCACACCATATTATGTAACATTTTATATTCGCCTACTAATCCTATAATTATTCACCCCTTTCCAAGATCTACACAGCTTATGTATTATTCTATATACGACATTAATTATTTCACCACTTGACATTGAACTATGATTATATTCACAAATATCTTAATTGCATTGCATACTATTATTATTTCATGTATTCACACCTTTGATCTAATTCCCTCACCGGATATAATTTCTTAAAAAACCACATATATCCGATTGTACAGCTTGATAATAAATTCGTTGTTGGAGAGAGTGTCTTCGCTGGATATTGTTTTCTAAATTGCCAGTTGACAGTCTTTTTTACAATTGGCTAATTATAAATTGCAAACGAAACCTGATACAAATCTGTAGCGACTAGAATCCGAAGAATCTTCAGCTCTGAATCAATAGAAGAAGAAATCATTCTTTCGAGGAAGACACTACTTGAGAATGGTTATCCCTCACTCTTTATAGATAAACATATAAAAACCCAGAACCAAAAGAGAAAACTATAAGTTTGTGCCGAAGAAGATGCTACACATGGACATAGCATCCATAGGTGACTTTCTGGTCAACACTCTTAAGAAGAGAATATCAAACACCCTTGGAAGAACTTTCTTTGCCACTACATTACAATTGCTATTCTCTTGTCGACTAATTTACTCGAATACCGCTTAAGATAAACTAGCATATTCAACAACATTTTGATGTGGTTGTGCTCTCTGAGCTGGATAGTTAGTTTGCGAAGCTTTCATCACCCTACTAGTTGACATCTTCAGCGCATACTTCAATTTGAACTAACTGTCCAGCTCAGAGAGCACAACCACATCAAAATCATCCACCTGAGCTACAAATCTCCATCATATCTATATTCAACAACGCCACGTGTCAAGTGATGGAAAACTCAGCGAGTGCATACAGGAGTAAGACAAGGCTGACTGCCTATTATCACCTACAGTGATATTCTTAATCGTGGTGGACTGGATTATGCACCAGACTGTTGGGGGCAAGGAGTCAGGAATACGCTGGACGACTGATAAGAAAACTCTAGAAGATCTGGATTTCGCAGATGATATAAGTCTAATGTTACACAAACTCGAAGAAATACAGACAGGCGAAAACCAACAAACTGGCTGAAGAAGCAGCCGCCGAAGACAGGACTACAGGTGAACATAGAGAAGACGGAGGTGATGAAGATAACCAACCAATAGCAACAACAACAACCAGCACCAGTCACCATCACCGGGAGAGATTTAACAGAGGTTATCTCCTTCCCTTATCCAACCAGGGAGCAGGGTTTCGACCACAGACCGGTGGAACATATGAACATGTCAAAGCCAGTCAGAATCGGAGAGGCAACATACGCCTTCATCAACCTGAAGCCAGTTTGGAAATCTTCCGCACTTAGCATAAGGAACAAGATTCACATTTTCAACACAAATGTGAAATCGGTCAGCTTTTCTATACGGATCTTAAACTTGGCCAGCGTGTCACGAAAAGGATTTCCAACAGGCCACTGCAGACTTTCATCAACAGCCACCACCTTCTCTAGCTCCATACTGAAGATCAAATGGCCGGTCGGCCAGAAAGAATTAGCAACGAAATCTCTGGCCAGGAACAAACCAACCAACAGGCGAGAGCCTATTGCTCAACAAATATGTAGGAGAAAGTGGAGATGGATTGGACCGGGCATAAAACAATAAAAGAGAAAAAAGAGAGTGAACTAAGGATTTCATTTGGGAAGAAAGCAGTTACATATAACAAGACAAAACAGCATTCGTCGAATTATTTTCAAAAGAGGGAAGAAAGAAGAAAATTGCAGCACGTTTGCCATTGACTGCGATTCTTGGCCATATCTGATAACGTTCCGAACTGTCTCTCAGATAATAACCAAACAGTCCTGGTGTACTAACTGATGCTAACTTAACAGAAATATCCTTCATCTCACAACGCCACATCATGAGACGACTACCTCTCCGACTTGTCCACCCAGTTCCAGGAGCTAGAGAACAGTGGTCGGCACGTGACCTCAGAATTACTTACTCGATGATGACATCAAGTGAAAGCAGTTCTATGAAGGTAGCCATGATTGGATATACAGAGTCGCCGTACATCATTACATTGGAGAGGCTAAGATCCAGAGGCGCAGATCGAGACCGTGCGCACCGAAGCCTTGCAAATCCAACCTTCGATAGCCAAGCTAACATCGCGACGGCGCCAAAAGTTGGCTCAAGTTGACGTATGCTATCCTAGCTTTTATGGCACGGTTAGAAATCTCATCCGCCACACCTCCACCAGCACTTAAACAACTATCTAGATACACGAACTTACAGACAAATTCAAGAGACTCATCTGCAAGAGTAAGTGCAGGTACAGGCTCCTGGCAGTCTTGTGATAGTGCCTTGCACTTGACTGACTGACTGATTTCAACGTAGAACTTTGCACTGATGTGCAGCAGTTAGAGTTGCCACACTTTACGTAGAACACAAAGCAGGAGAAGGCAGTAAAAAGATATTCAAAATAGAGACATTTAACAGAGATATGAGGCAAAAAGAGTGGCAATACAGAAGGACAATATAGTTTTATTGGATATTATAAATCACAAGGAGTGGTCGCATCTGAGCCATTAAGAACAATTTTGAGCCATATCATCAATTGTTTCCCAGCCTTCATTGGTTTTTACCGTCTCGACGTCCCAACCAGAAGGTCTACACCTACCTACGTGACTAGCTTAAACTAACTGCTGTGGATTTCATTGACTGATGCCATGTTTTGTTTTGACCACCACTGGCTCTTATCCAACCTAACCCTATGTCAGCTAGCATTACCCGTCGAGGAAGGCGATGCCTAGGCATACATAACACAAGTCCTAACCACCTCAATCGGTGTAACTTCACAACCTCGTAGTTTGATCTCTGCTCCTTACCTAGCACTCGACCGGTGCCTAAAATCAATATTGCTTACCCTATTACACCACTTCACTCGGGCGATAGAACGCGGGCACCTATGACCAAAGACAGCTAGCCAGACTTTTCATGTCTTCCACTCTCAATGGCCAAGTCTCACACCACCATAAAGGAGGACGGAGAGGTATACTGCTGAGCAGTATACACGCACTTTGGTTGAAAGCCGGATATCACGTCTACGCCACAGACGGTGTAAACTGACATATGCGAAACGAGCCTTCTGTATCCATGCTGAGATTTCGTCAACGATCAACCCACTGGAGCCGGGTGATGATGATCCAAAAATGTGAAGTGGTCAACAAGCTCAGTCGACACTTCACTGTTGCCTATCTCTAGTCTAGGAGTCAATGTAGCATCAACTTAGATTTGGCGGGAGCGAATCGCATGCCAAACATTCAGAGATTGTAGCCCAATGTGATCAGAAGACTCTGCTGTAGTTTGTCAGCGTCTTCCCTTTGAAGGACTATATCATCTACATATTCTACTTCAACAAGATTATTCCCCGCTGGTACCAAATCAATCCCTGAGTCGCTGAAGTGAGTTAGGGTTAAGTCCATTAGTACATCTATGATGAAATTGAATAGAAATGGGGACAGTGGGTATCCCTGACGGACACCACTCCATATGACAACTCTTCATAAGCTCTTATCTGAATTCATGAGTTCGAGTAGAGTGCCTTGATCATTCCTTACACAGCCGAACATCGCCATAGTACTTCTCAGTTGACAGAATCGAATACCGCCTTTAGGTCAAGAAATATGACGATTGTTGGACTACGGTAAGTATACCTATGTTCCAGAATCTGTCGAAGGGTGAAGATATGATCAATACACCCACCCTCTTCCTGGTCTTAAGTTTGCTTAGTTCTCTCGTGTTTTTCCCTCCCGAGAACCGCTTAGTCTACGCATTATTGTTGGGCTTAGGACTTTAGATACCATATTATTTTTTATATTTTTGTTTACAGCTTGATTCCACTCAGTACTTTTGGTAGAGGTATGGAATTTTCAGCATGGATATCGGTAGCCCAAATTTTGCATGCCGACCATAGATATCGGGTGTGCGTCGGCAGGTAATCGAACCCCGGACCATGTGCATGGTCGGCGGGAGTCCTAACCACTGTGCTACCGACGCACATATTAGTCAAGCTTATCCCTCCGTAGTTATCACACGAAGACTTGTCTCCCTTCTTGTATATCGGGATAATCAATGACTTACACCAACCCGATGGGACTTCCTCTGATTCCCAGACGCTGCCTAGTACCTCAGTTAACGCAGAGAGTAAGCTGTCTCCACCGTACTTAAATACCTCTGGAGTCATTCCATCAGGTCCTGCTGCTTTGCCTTGTTTCAGACTAGTGACAGCTTTAGTAACCTCAGTTAAGGAAGGAGGACCTGTGTTTGTATCCCATTCATAGAGGTCTTGGATACTGGGTAAGTTGAGCGTGTCTGTAGGCCAAGTAAACGGCTTTTCAAAGTGTTATTTCTAAAGTTCCAGTTGTTTATCCTGGGAGCTAATTATGGTGTCATTTTTCTCAGAGATTATTCCGCTTATCATTTACCTTATACCACCTGTTTCCCTGATAAGCCTAAATAGTTGTCTGGTGTTACCAGTCGTCGATGCCTTTTCCATCTATTTCGCTTTTGTCGCTTACCCTCGTTACTAAGACTTCTTGTTAGTTTGTGTTTGAGTAGCTTTCGCTCCTCATCATATTCGGAGCCCACCGGAATCAGTCTTCTTGCGTCAATCAGTTCGGATGGTGTGGTAGAAATCCAATGGCTCTTAATAACTTTAAGTTTCAGGTTATTAACAGCTTTTCCAGCCGTGTCTACAGCTAACAGTGTGTTGTGCCATGTTTTCTTAGGGGTAGTCTTGCTGTTGACCTCAGATATTCTTCTCTGAATAGGGAGTCAGTCTTGATCTAGTTGGGGACATAACTGCTTCGCTACCAAAAATGTTTTGTGTCCGTTTAAACTTAAGCATAAACTTGCACTTAGATGGCACAAAGCACATACCATACTCACAGACACTGATCGCCAGCTGATTAAGTTTGATTTGGGAAGCCTGCGTGCTATCGCACAGTAACACGATATCGTCTGCATCCTCGAGGTCAAGAAGTCCTTCTCCAGGAAGCAGATTTTGCACTGCTACTACGCAAGTCCTTCAGAGATGACGAACTTCTCAGGTAAACGCGTCTCTAACAGACAGTTCCAGAGAACAGTTCTATCCAACGAAATAAAGGCAGCCCCAATATTGAGACACAACGATCGTTGGCCTGCAATAGGTGTGGCGGTGCTCTAACAACTGACGAAGGATGAACATATGACCAATGCATCCACACCGGGGAGGATCAGCAACAAAGATCTCTGGGAGCGAACCAACCTGGCAGGAACCGATCGTGAAACAAATAGGCAGGAAGAAATGGAGATGGATTGGACACACTCTGAGGAAACCAGCAAGTGACATCACTAGACAAGCCGTCGAGTGGAACCCGAAAGGGAAGCGACGAGTTGGTCGTCCAAGGGTGACCTGGAGGAGATCATGTGAAGAGGAATTGAAAGCGTGTGGGCAGACTTGGAGCCAGGTGAAAACTACAGCAGAGAACCGAACGCAATGGAGACGCATGGCTGAAGCCCTATGTTCCTCTAGGAATTAAGGAAATAATAATAATAATAATCCACACCGTGAACGAAACTTAGCCTGCTTTTCGCGAATCAACTCCTCACGTGTTCTCCATTCGCTCCTTCTACCTTGGGTATAATTCTAAGGTCATCTGTTATCAGTAATTTGTCCTTAATACTATTTTGTGCATTTATTCTCATCATTTTCCTAACTAACCTTTTATTTACACTCTTTACCCATTACATAATTTGCTTTATGATACTTATCTCCACAGTATTTCATTGACATCCAGCTTTTTTCTGAATGTTTTCACATTACGTAACCCTAGTCTAAACTTGCTAATCTTCCCGACCCCTATAGTTACAATTTTAATTATTCATCACCGTTTCGAAAAATTCTCATGATGCAAACAATAATCCAGACCAATTTTTTAAAATATTTTGCTAGGTAAGTACACACACACACACACAAAGATTGTAAATATAAAGTGCTACTGCACAACTAAGTGAATGAATTCGTCAAAAACAGACTCTATAAAACACAAAATAATAGAGCAAAGAATATTCTTTTCGATAAATTCCTCTTCCAGGCTCTACAATTATATACATGTTTATATACACAGAATATTTTAAATTAGTAGTTAATAACAATATTAGCGTTTTTTAAATAATATCGATTTGTAAAGTATGGTCAATGCTATTACAGTTCATTAAAGATGCTTAAATTATAATAATAATAATAAAGATATAACAGCGAATAGAATATCAACTAAAATTAGGGAAATTTCACAAAAATTCTGGATTATTCAAACCTGGATGGCCAAGGTAATGATAATGACTGAACTAACTCCTTTTGGGTGCATAAATTAGGCTTATTAATATGAATCCCCACAGCCTCAGCAATATTTAGAAGTCGAACTCTTAAAGCGAAATTGAGATTCGTAGGTATGCGGTAAATGACCCTGAAAGCATGATTAACGTCTCCACAAGATGCGCCCGAATAGCGCTGCGAATAGATTTTGTTTGACCTTTGCTTAACCAGGCAGGGTGATGTTCAGAAATTCGACGAGAAACACGCCTAATTGTATGGCCTATGTAACTGCCTCCACAGGAGCAGTTAAATTGGTATATACACATGGAAGAGGCGAAATTAGGCAGTTTGTCTTTTATTGAAAAACAGACTCCTCATTGGAACGCTTATTCTTATTTTTATATCTGGTTGGGTTTCTTTTCCCCCATGAATGAAACATTCAATATCAAAGTCTTTCTCGATGAACTTACAAGTGTACTTAAAGCTATTTATCTAAGTGATAAAGGATAAGTCTCAATATTTTCATCGACAACTAACTAGACTACATCTTCGAATAGTTTTTAAACCATAAATGACATTATTAGTACTATTATTATTCATCAAAGTGTATCCAGGGCAGTTGGTATTCAAATGAATTGTAATCCCCTCGACTGAATCAAGGGATTAATTGAATAGCCTTCAAAAAAGTTCTCTAATCTTAATGTTAAGAAAGACATTGAATAATTTAACAACACTTCAGTAAATTACAATCCAACCTGTAAGACCCATATCTCTTTCTCCTGTTTTCTTAACTATACTTCCCTACTTGTCTCTTATTTAATGTAATTATTATTACTGTTGTTTCCTTTAGTTCCTATGGGAACATAGGGCTTCAGACGGACGTCTCCATTGCGTCCGGTTCTCCACCAATCTTTTCACCTTGCTCCACGTCTACCCACATGCTTTCATCTCCTCTTCACATCACCTCCTTCATGTGTCAGTCACCCTCACACTGACGACCAACTCGCCACTTCACATTCGGGTTCCACTCAAGCGATGGCCTAGAGTGTAGTGTCACTTGATGGTTTGTTTTCTCAGAGTATGGCCAACCAATCCACCTCTATTTCTTCCTGCAAGGGGAGGGGTAAGTATCCATACTCTAGCCTGTGGAAATGAGTATATTGGTCTTAATAGGAACACCAACTAAAAAGGCCTACTCAGACTTAGTCTGAAGACTATCAACATTACATCTACAGTGGAAGTGGCGAATTAGGTAGCAAGAAATGACGCTAGTCATACTGGAGAAGTCATCTTTGTCAATCAGATTGAAATCATTCATTTCGAAATTTTGGTGACTGCAAGAAGAGTTAGAACAGCAGCCAGTTACCATGTGGATTAGTTCGTCTTAGGTCTTGCATTGGACTTTATTTTTTACTTAACAGTAATTCAGTTGATACTGCACAACGGGAAAATTCACCTAATAGAACGGTGTCTAAAATTTCCAATTAAGTGGAAAAGGGATTTTGTCACTTCCCACTCTATCCCATAACTTGGATTCCACCAAGATCAGCATTGTGAGGTGGCTTTATAATAAAGCTTCTATATTAAAAGAATATGACAAACACTACACACACACACATATGACTCTTACACGAAGAAAGTAGGGGGAAATCTCCTCCACTGAATTGCTTTCTGTTTCTTTCTCCAAGGCTTTTTGGGGATTTTTCGACAAGAGATTTGATCAAAGTACTTCTCTAGAGTTTCTCTTTTTCACACTTCGACTAATCGTCTGTCAACCAAAGACTAAAGGGGTTTAAAAACACCATATTCTACAGGCTAGCTAACTCTGATAACCAATCCTTTTAGCGTGTGCTCTTTCGGTGAGGCCAAATAATTGGCAAAAATGCTGGCTGGTGATGTCTGATCCATCTGTTACATATTACTTGTATTAGATGAGAAAGCCTTAGATTATTTTACATTCAAAGGTGAATTGGTTAAGTATATTTGCCATTTTATTAGCCTAAAAAATCGAATATTGGTGACCGGCTGGATCTCCGTACTGATACCGAATGCCTTCCACAAGATAGTTGATGTGGTTATTTGTTATTCATGACTCTGCATGGTAGTTCTTAGTGAGGGAACAATTACTATCGATACTCATAACGAAAGTGAGGCGCTAAAAACTGCTCCCGTTGGCCTGATTATACAAAACTTGATGGCAAACAGTAACTTAAAGTCATGCACAGAAATGTGTTGCGTTAAACAATATCAGTATGTACAAATATCAATGTAGGAGAAATTATAACTAAATTACTGGTGGTAAGATGTTCCAAAACTCCAAAGATACTTTCAAATGATCGTGTACATCCTCCTTATTCGCACTTAACTGAAATCCTTCCTCATTGATTACGTTATCCTTTACTCAAGATCAGAGCGAAGTTTTACGGCATTCTTTGTGAATATTTTATTTCGTCAAGCAGTCTTTTACGTCAGATTTTTTCCAAATGATTTCAAAAAAAGCAAAATATTTTAACATCCGAGACGGAAATCTGTCAATTAAAAATCGCTTCGATCAAAAATTCTACATATAAGGCTGAGTCGCACTTGTTGTGAGGAGTGGTGATATTAGCCAATTGTCTGGATTGAAGTAAGCAGAAGAGATTCAAACCTGAGACTTGTCGAGTGCTTAAACTAATAGACCACTATACTAACAATTACTAGGGCTTACAATGTTCGTCTCAAAAGCCGGAATCTATTTTTACAAGAGACAGTACTGCCTAGTCACATCAATATAATCAGGAGAGACGGTAGGGAACTGCAGCTATGATGTCCTGGAAAATCAAGACGCGAAAACTGTTATCTTGAAAAGGAGCCCTCGTTAACATCTGAAATATAACAAAGGAACTCTACCAGTTCTTTGTTCCTACTGCATTTGCACTTGTAAACAGTGTAAGTGTTTAAAACAATCGAAATGCATTTTGAGACAGATCCAGAACCAACTCATCAAAGACCAGTGCTCCAAAACGCGCATCAGCATCAAATGAATTAGAATTCATTAAGCACCAGTAAGTACCATCGGAAAAATGACCTTGGACGCACCAACCACATGGGAAGAGGGCGTTTCCTGGTTAAAAAAAAGTAGGTATGCTTGAGAAAACATTGAGAAGGCGTAGAACTTTTACCCAGGATACCTTCCTCTGTGTGACACAAAATGCATTTCAGTTATGCAGCGAATTCTTAACAGGGTACCAATACCACATTCTACATATATATTCACTAGGTCTTCTAGCAATCACCCAAACACTAACACGAAGCAATCCTTAAACTAACTCGGACTAACCTTAATAACTTCCTTGTCAGGTTAACCTAACCCTGACCTGTCCTTAGCCCAGACCTAGCGGAAACTAACCACACATCCCATTCAATATCAGAGTGCTTCAATAAGCATTCTTTATTAGTGAGTTATTCACCCGATTTCACGAACTCGTGAGTAAGCACTTCAAGGTCATTGGTGCTGTCGCGCCCCGTTGTTATGTACTGGGTCTCAAAGTTAACATTCACCAAGGTTCCAAGTAACGACACGATTGGGGTAAGGTCACTATTGGGGTGATGATTACTGATTTACGGTGTAGAATTCGGAACTTATGCAATTGTGAGCAAAGAAACACAATCCTTTGAATACTTCCCCAGAGGCGCTAGTTCCTACAAACTGCTAGGTACATTACTTAGATTCATGAACTATTATGGATCGAATAAAAATCTTAAATTTTGAAATGGAAGTTTGACAAGTCACAACTAACATTATATGAAAAAGAACCAAAAACATTAAAATGAACCACTTTTGTCTCTACATGGAGTGACCCGTGTGGGGGCAACATGTCCAAAATAACCCAATTAATTTAACTCGGCAAACAAAACACAATGTTAGATAGTATGCTTGTTTAGGAAAAGAATCAGAAGGCAAATAGTGAAAAGACGAATAATAATCACATCACGAAAAATTTGATTTGAAGAATGTCCTGTGAAATCAGATTTTCTTTCTTCAATAACTCATTCTTATGTGTTGAATTATCTCAAAGAAAGCTTAATTTAAGAGTTAAACATTCAAAATGCAATTACCTGAACCACACACAACGAATATAATAAGGCCTAAAATACATGCATTCATATTGGATTGTGACTCATTGGATTTCTACGCACAATTAGAATGCAAAATGAATTTACCAGTGACTTTGGAACATTCCCACGATTCACTATGTTCCCATGAGCCCTTCCGTTCTGCACTTTCATCCGCTGACTAGCAGACATTGTGAAGTAACGAAGATTTTCAAGTGTGAGGTATGCCAACCACCAGTAATTTGCTGCGAATAAACAAACCTAGTTTTGAAAATTCAACAATAGTGATGTGAAACTCTTAGATAAATCTAGGTTTAAACGCGCACAAACAGCATAGATAAATTTTCTTTCGGGAGTAAAACTCAAGGAAATACGATATTTACTGGATACTCTGTGGTTCCTAGCATCTTATTGATCGGATTTAAATACGTGGTGAGGTCCTAAACTAAGGATCACTTTTTTCAGACTTTCTGAGGTTTCACACTATTACCGCTGGGAAAACTAAATTCACAGTTCGTTTGGAGAAATGAAGGTTGTATCGTGTAACTTATTTAACTTATTCGTTGACTATTTGGACGATTCAAAGGAGACCTTGTCAGCTAATTACCAGGTCACTAATGTCATGAAACCCTAGACATACATATTTTAGAGCTTAAACAGCTACTCCGTCTTTAGGAAAGTCTTCTGTGTCATTTATACCATACAGTACTGCTTGTGAGCAACGTCAAGTTTCACTAACATGCATGTAGCTTTTTCTGTTAGACACCTGAGTCAAGAAAGTGCGACGTGGTTATGACTGCTGACATACTTCACAAGATGACCAGTTGGTGGCGCGTACGCAAGATGCCCTACATGCAATTGTGAACGTTTATCGCACAATTCTGAAAGCAGTTGTTCTAGTTAGACTGGAGTCAGAGCAAAGGCCGAACAACCCAAACTTCCAAAGTATGAAATGCAACTCCCGAAATTCAGGCGATGGAGAATACTAAATGAGCTAGGGTGTATGGATGAATAACCGAACATAACTTCTAACAATTATTTCCTTTGGTTAACCCGAACAAAGCAAGAATAACATAATGAGCAGGATGAAATAACTTTTCTTTGGTTCTTTCCAGCTGCGTACCATCACTAACAATGTAATATTAATGACGAGAATATTCAGATACAACAGTCTGCGAAATGGCATGGATGCTTATCTGCATACCTTTAACATAACCAGTCGACTTAAATAGCAGTCATTAGCACCTAATGCTGAATGCTGTGAGCTAGTGATTTTGGGAAATGATTCAACATTACAATGCCAGCACCAGGTTGTAACCACCACATGGTTGTTATAGTGTTTAAATGTGACAGGTGGCACTGTGATAAATTGATTTTAGAGTTAGCCTTATTGTTTTTAATGGTTCCTATTGATAAAACCTACCCCAAATGCTGACGAAGGCTTCCCATCAAAGGATATGGGTCAAAAATTCAATTCCTGTAGAAGGCGTTTATCTTTGCTAGGTATCTAAGTGCGAATTCAGCTTCGATAATTGAACATATTTGTATCAGAATATTCTTAATCGCCGTTACATTTCTCAAGCATTCTATTCACATTTGTTCATCACAATCCCAAAGAACAACCATCTCATTTTTGCCAGATTGTCAGTAATATGGCATAATCAGTAGTGATAAAATAATGCAAGCTCATTAAGAGACTCCGCCCTTCACACATGGTGAAGAGTTTACCACTCATAACGGGACTGCAATATAATTGTTAACAATAAAGTTTTAATTTCTGATCCATTCATGATTATCACAACTCAAATAATTAGGCTTGGCTACAGGAAAGAGTTTGACCAAGGCAAGTAAATTACTTTTTCCGCATAGTTCATTGAAATTTCCTAAGATAATATTTCAGAAAATAACAGGAAACAATTTATAGCAGTAAAAACGTGTGGTACCATTACAGAATAGGCTATGTCAAGCACACGCGCGCGCTTCGAAAAGGAGAGTGGCATTTTTACGTTGTGAAGTAACTTCTGCTTTTGCTGTGTAAATCGCATCAGAAGCTTTCTGGTTTACTTTAACTGGTTTATCAGTTGAAGCAGTGTTTATTTTTGCACACTTTTGTGACTTTTTGTGTGGTTTCTAATTCTCTGTATTTAGGTATATATATTTGTCTGTGTAACTTAATCAACTTATACTGACATGAGTCTCACATATAGCTGGACAACCACTTTCCAGTGGATGATGGGATGCAGTGTGATAACTGGAACCTATGGTTCCATAAAGTTTGCACTGGCTTATCACCATCAGCCTATACGAGATGCAGCACGCCATCATCTCCGCGGGTGTGCAAATTTTGTACTAACCCGTTGGATGTCCTCATCCAAAAGGCCGTAGGACTTCTCATGTCCAAGAAATTAACAAAAGCCTCAGATGAGGGGAAAAAGCTAGCATCTAGTGCTGATATCATAAGTGAGGATTCTGGCATGAGTCAAAAGATCGGGACAGAACCACATCCCCAAGCTTCGAAAGATGCAACTGAGGTAAAGTGTGCCTAGAAGCCTGCAACAGCACACAAAAATCCCTGAAAATCTAACAGGGCAAACAGTATCAACATTGTAAGACCACTGGGTGATACTACAACGACGAAGCGTTGCGTGTATTGTGAACGCACAGCTTCCGACTGCGGAGGGTAAAGTGGCGAAAAATAAAAGGCTCAATAATCATAGGAAGGAGAAAAGCACTGTGCTTAGTGATAAGATCTCAACGGCCCTAAACACTAACGAGAGTATATTGATTTAAATAGCATGAACATCGGCTCACCAACTGAATATCTTAAACAACTATTATTGAGATGCAAACTGAATGTGCAATTTAGATTTAACGAGGTCATCTACAATCAAAGGAGTGGAGTCGCCATGGGGTCTCCGTTAGTAACGCTCTTAGCAGATGTCTTCATGGTAAGCATAGAGAACGGCCAACTAAAGGAAACCATCGGGAGTTCGCTTATGTGTAAAATATATATAGATGATACTTTCATTGTCCGTCAGCAAAACTCTCCAACTGCCGAACTACTTGGAATATTTAATGGTTCTAACCCATCTTTACTTTTCACGGTTGAAGAAGAGTCGAATTTCTCGTTTCACTTTCCTGACGTTAAGCTAGATAATAATGATAGTATATTCTCATTTTTGTACATGAGAGACGCCAGTTTACAGGCATCATCAATTCGATAAATTACACATACGATTAGTAAGGATAGTCAGTAATGATAATATAATAAGGTACATATTTATTCCTACAAATATAGGACACACAAGTTGTATAGGCATAGATAAGTATTATTTAAGTCACACATTTAGATTACATGAATTACGGTTAAATAACATGGTTATAATAATAATAATTTATATTTTCATATAAACATAAATTTACATGAAAATGCATGCCATTTTTACAGGCACGATCAAGTATGATACAATGTCAAATAGTAGATTGTCTACAAGTTAATAATGTTTGAACAGCTAAATATTTGATATATATATAAATACACTCATTGTCTGACCCATGTCGTATCATTATTGAATTAAACAGTAGTCCTCCAGGTTGCGCAGGAAAATCGACTTCGTTTCGTTTTCAACCCATAGTTGTAGGCATACGATAACCAACCAATATTGAGGTAAGTACAACGTTTACAAGGGATAGCAAGCTGTTTTAGAAAAGTAAAGGTGCAAAGGTGAATCATTAAAGTGTAATGAAATAGGTAGATGCAATGTATCATTAATATATGCATTCATAAAGGAAATACAATGGGAGACTATAATCCCTAGGTTGACAAAGTTCCTTTGCAATGTATAATGCTACCCTATAGGTTTTGCTATCATGTTGTCCACTTTTGGTTTAATACAATTATCCACAAGCTGGTTGTTTTAATTTCATACCTTTTTGTGTATTTGGTGCACAACCGTACCCTGTAGAGAATAGGAATAAAATAAGTTGAATCAAATTCATAAAGAGCTATAAAATGTTAGGTTTAGTGGAATATAAAGAGCAAGTGAAGACGTTATTAGAAAATGTATGAGATGAGACATTGTTAAGTGATATTCGAAGATACGACAAAGGAAAGCATGTTAATTTATAAGTTGCCCCATAAATCTGTGCAGAGCCCACGTGGTCGCATCTCAGCAATAGGCTGACCGAATGGTATATGTTTAAAGGTAGAAGCATGATCTGTTCAGGCGATCATTATTATCTTTTTCAAGATAAAGATTCAAGCCCTCATAGAAATCTGGAGCCATCAAATTGCATATTGCTGTTCCTGCAGAATGGGGCGATTCACCTTAGTGTCCACCACCATATCTACTGATCAGCATGCGTCACCCTCCCTCCTTTTATGATGTTAGGCTCTGTCATGTTAGGTTGCTGTCATTTTATCTTTAGTTTGTGGTATAAATCGGATAACTGGTGATTCAATGGAGCACATCAAGAAATATAGAGATATTGACTTCGCATTAACAAAAGAAACCCAAGTATGCGTTGGATGTATTTCATATACTTGGGAAAATAAATAAAGCTTGAAGTCACTTCCCTCATAAAACAATAAAATGGACTTACAATAATATATTTCCACTTTATGCACATGAGGGACTCCAGTTGACAGGCATCATCAATATGATAATAATGCACACATGGAGTAGACATGTTTGAAATTTTTCACTAACACAAGATATATATACAAGGGAAGATAATGGAATATTGACCGTAAGTACACTCTGCATAAGTTAAAACAGTTTATATGGAATAATCCTGGGCACCATTATTGTTTGAATTTGTCGAAAATGAGCGAAAAAACTGATTGTTGCGTTACATTCGGTCGATATGGTGGGCTACTCACAAAAGTATAAAACATGGCTTATAAAACGTTAGTTAGTTTACCGTAAACAATGTTTTAAGCAATATAATCCGCAAGAGGCTCACCACAGCAGTTATTATCCAGTTAAACATGCAGAGAAGTATTAATGATTCAGCAACCAGTGAATTTTTGATTCTTTTCGGCCTGGAACCATAGTAACTGCGAACCAATCCATACAAAAATGTCCGAAGAGGCATACAGAAGCAGAATTTCTCCATCCAATGAGTCAGTGGGATCTGAAATGCAGCTGTCAGCATATTTTCGTTATTTCACAAACAGAAGAGAGAATAGAAGGCTGTTAAGGTCCATTTGTCAAAAGCCAACATTCACTGGGCAGTACACTAACTTCAACAGTTGGATACCATTAGGGAGAAAGAGAAATCTTATTCATTCCTTATGCTCCAGAATTCGTAAAATCTGCTCTACAGAGACAACCGGTAGTGTACCAGATAAACTTCGATCGAATCTCCTTAACAGTGGATATCCTACAAGGTTTATTGAACGTAACATCAGGAAAGAATCCACCCCTAGACAAATCACAGTGCCAAAGAAGAAACTGTTTATGAGTCTTGCATTCGAAGGTGACACCATTTCTGAGTTGATTAAAAGTCGTTTATCTATATGTATTAAACGCACTTTTCCTGCAGCTGACTTGCAACTAGTTTTTACCAGCCGAAATACGATGAGACTATGTGTCAAGGGTAGATTACCGCTTATGTCCACATCTATGTGCATTTACTCTTTTACCTGCTCTTGTGGAGCTGATTATATTGGACGTTGTAAGCGTACTCTCCGAAAACGTGTAGCTGAACACTATCCGGTTTGGTTAATGAAAGGCGAACGTAGAACTACAAAGTCGTCTATTTGTGGCCACCTGTTAGAGTCCGGTCATTCAGCCCCACGTGATGCATCCTTCAAAGTTATCTACATGGCAAAATCGAATCGCTCCAAAAGTTTACGTTTTCTTCACTTATGCATAGCCGAAGCTTTAGCTATACACGAACAGAAACCTAAACTACGTGTTCAAAAACGCTTTGTCAAGCCCCTTTCTTTACCTCGGTCATATTAATGTTCTTTGTAGTTCTTATTTTATTTTACCACTTGAATTCATTACACTTCACTTCACATCTTTATTCCTATCGTTCTCTTACTCCTAATTTTTCAAATTTTTAGACAACACTTGACATTAAAAATATTTCGATATCAATTAACTTAAAAAACAATCTTCACTCTACCCCTTATAACATTTTAATTATCGTTATTCTTATCACTGCCCGATATATTGATGATCTCGAGATAGTTAACTCCATCATCCGCGGAGTACTTCCTGTTAAAACAAATGGAGTTTACATGAGGAAAGTCATCAGAATCGGTAAACATATCGCCGATGCAACGGGAGGTTCCCACAACTGCTGGGGGTAGTACTGGGGCACGAGATGGAGAAAAGTATTATTCTCAACAACTCATTCAAGATCAAGAATAAAAAGGTGAGAATTAGGCCAGATTGCCTTCTGGCAGATAGAATTAAGAGAACAGAGGCCGTGGCTGAATTAAAGGCCCGATTAGAAAAAGACCTCAAAATGTTGGGTTTTCGGGTAGTGAGGTATCTGAAACCTATGTTGCCCAAACCTCTGTTCATAAGTCGAGTGAACACGTAGGTCTCTCAGTATGCCAAACGAAGGCTTGTAGTCTTAGGAATAAGCTTTCTGCACTAGGAGTGTTGTCTGAAAAACTACAACCTGATGTGACTTCTGTCTCTGAAACATGGTTAATAATATATATTTATTCCCGTTTATGCGGCAACATGCCAATTGTACAGGCATGGATAAGTTATTATATAAATTACACATATTTCGATGTATGGTGAATTTACAGTTTCTTTGTTCTTTCTGACATTAGAGTCAGTCGGAACAGTCTGCTAAATAGTGTGTTTGCGTAACACATAAAGAGTTAGTGGGTGTAGACTTAGCTCCACTCATACTTAGGTACATCTGCATTGGAGCAGGCAGAGTAAGTAGTCGCAATGGTGGGGTTTCTCTATACGTCCAGAATGACATAGGAACTAGATCGACGTTGTCGGAAGCTCATGTCAGTGGCAGCTGTGAAGCCACAGGTTGTGTCATTAACTTGAACAAAGGCACTGTGATGATTGAGGTTATGGATAGAAGTCCTACCATCCAAGCTGACGATTTCGTTCTAAATCACCTCAGGACGTGGAGTAGTAAGAATAGGTGTCTAATAGAAGGTGACTATAATGCCCCACATTTTAATTGGAAGGAATTAACATCAGCTACTTCGTACAATTGTTTACAAACAGGAAACTCATACCGGCAGTACTTGAATGCGCACTTGTGCATCATATAGATGCACCAACACGATACCATCCTGAACATGATACATCTACTCTAGACTTGGTGCTAACACACCAGAAGGAGGATGTTGGTGACATTAGGTGCCTGGCGCCGCCAGGCAGTAGTGACCATATAGTTGTCACTTTTATGTTTAGGACTCAGCCTGTCATACATAGGTCAACAGCTGCTCGCTCAAACGTTTGGAAAGAGAATATACCTGCAATCCGAAATGCAGCAACCCTAGCTGACTGGTCTGTTAATACACACCAGACTGTCGAGGAGGCTTGGAGGCGATTTAGGAATACACTGGGTTGCGTCACTGCACCATTTGTACCTTGGTCTAGGCCTCGAAAACTATCTCGTAAACCACCTTGGATTAATGATGAAATAAGGTTATTAAGAAAACGAAAGAACTTATGGGACTGGTTTGCTGTGACTGTGATTGATGAGTTTTGGACGGAATACTGCAAAATTCGGAACCTCTATAAGTATATGATTGACAAAAGTCATATGGGGTCTTAGAGACGGTTAGTGCTGGATTGTGTGTATTATCCAAAAAGACTGTACTCGTATATCAAACGCAGGACTAAAACTAGCAGTGGTATACCGTCCCTCATTGGCAACACAGGATAGGCTGCCCAGTCAGAGGAAACAAAAGCTGAGAAGCTCTCCGAATAATTCTGTGATGTTTTCTCGCCAAATCGTACCACTCAGGGATGTAGAGAGGTCACTGATGTAGCCAATGAAATGCCCACAATTATAGTAGAGAATGCGGTGGTTCTCAAACTACTGTATAAGCTGAAGCCACGTAAGTCACCTGAACCTGATGGACTTCACCCTAGATCGCCAATTTCCTCGGAGAATATAATTTACATTCCACTTACGGAGATTTTTCAGATGTCTCTGACCCAGGCTAGGCTACCCAGGGACTGGAAAGATGCATTATAAGCCCCATCTTCAGAGATGGGAGCAGGCAGTTAGTATCTAACTACGGCCTGTAAGTCAGACCTGCATTGAAGCAAAGGTGTTAGAAAAACTCATAAAGGATCAGCTCGTAGCTCATATGGAAAAGCACGGCTTACTGGCAGCGGAACAGCATGGATTCCGACCGGGACGATACTGCTTGACAAACTTACCGTTGGCTACGGAAGACCGGGGATAAGAACCATCTACTGGACGTTGTCTTTGTTGATCTTAGTAAAGCATTCGATAAGGTCTTCTTAGTAAACTTAAATGTTTTGGATTAGACCAACGCTTATGCGAGTGGTTTAGTGACTACCTGATGGATAGAAGGCAGAAGGTAAGGGTTAATGGTGTACTGTCAGGGTGGAAAGCAGTACTGAGTGAAGTACCTCAGAGAACTGTACTTGGCCCCCTGCTACTCCTATTATACGTAAATGAAGTGCCGAAAATTCTAACCTCATCTTCCTTACTATTTGCAGACGATATTAAGATCTGCAACACCGTAAATGGTAACAATGATAGGTTGGCACAACAAAACAATCCAGATATATTAGCTGAATGGGCTTACCTGTGGAGTCTGGAAATTAATTCCAAGAAAAGCGCGGTAATGCACCCAGGTCAGAAGTCTTACAAGTCGCACAGCATGGCGGACACAGAACTGCCAGATGTTAGGGGTCAACAACCGGTACGTTCGAATCAGGTGACGCTTTTGCACGTGTTTTCGTTTATATCCATTTATTGCTTACTGTTGATTGATCTTTAATAACGATGGGCCGAAATTCTAAAAAGAGTGTTCGTGTGAACACCAGTAATTTAAAAAATAGCACCAGCTCGTCTAATAACACATTACCACCCCTTATTATTAGTAGTTCACCCAACAGAAAAGACTCGAACATAACTGTGACCCCTGTAATACAGGTGGAAGATGTTCTGAAAAGGTAGAGCTCTCTTACTTAACATGCATAATTAAAGAGATGCAGCTACAGATAGATGAATTAAAAACGAAATTAAGTTCACTAGAATGTATACCTGAAACTATCTCACTTATGAAAAAGGAACTGCAGGATCCTACAATCCTAAGGCTTTTTAATATGACCTCTAGAATGACGCCTACTGACTCAGAAAATGCGAAGGAGTTAGAAAACGCCATTGACTTTCTATCCAGCGAAGTTGTTAAAAGGCTGGCTTCGAAACAAAACGCTATAGTGTACAATGTCCCAGATAGCGAGCCCATTAAGTCGGTCCAGCACTCATTGCTGAAGGCTGCGAATCTCTTGAGTGCACCTTGTCAGTGCATTCGCCTAAGCAAAAAAGACCTAAAGCATCCATGTCCCATACTCTTTAGGTTCGACAGCTACATAATAGCTGGACGATTTAAGAGGCCGAAGATCTTCTGGCTACTGGCACTAAATTCAAGACTATTAAAGTAGTCTCGGATAAAACGCCTAACCAAAGGCAAGCAGTGCGTCGGTGGTATAGTGGTTAGGACGCTCGCCGACCATGTATATGGTCCGGGGATCGATCCCCGGTCGACGCACTCCTTTACCTCGCTAAGCCAGAAATAACTCTGGTGAAGAGGAAAGTTTGGGCATGAGGCTAGCAACTTCATCCTGTAAGATAAGCGCTGCTACAGAAACTTCAAGCCACTAGCTTGAAGCCCTATGTTCCACTGGGGAACGTGAAGGATAATAAAAAAGGGAAGCAACCAAGAACTCCTTCGATACAAAGTCGACCACACTGAGAAATACACCTGGTATCAGTGATAAAGTGTCGACGGACACTGAAGCACAGCAAGTCACGTGTATAGTGTCGGGAAAAAAATCGGCAAGCAAAAGCGACTCGAAACTCAGTAAGAGCAGTGTCACTGGGTGCAATCTTAAAGTACATGAGAGCACATCTGGAAAACCTGCTGACATACATGAGGTTGACATTGACGCACAAACTATGGCTGACCAGAAACCACTGGCAGACCACACTCAATCTGGATGCAAGCCCGAGAGTCCCGCAGTAGAAACTGCAAGAAAGACGACAAAGCCTAGAGTCCCACTCCAGACTTCGACATACCTCCCTCTCAATAAGTCTAATAAGCAACATGTCAGTCTAAAAAATGACAATGCATGGGTAACAAAGCATATTCCCAAAAACGTCATCCATCATGTGAGTAAGAATGCCCCTTCCCGAACTAGGAGTAATATGCCTAGCAACGCAAATAACTTGGGAATGCAACGTAGAATGGATCATCAGAATATATGGAGCACTAAACGGGACTCATATAGGCACCATATTAATGAATATTCTTGTCCAAACTCTCACACTATCTATGTTAAACCCCAGCAACATAATGAGTATAGATCGACACTTGACCCTCTCAATAACTTCACTCACACATGTGATGTGAGCCAATATGCATACGACTATGAAAGACCCATGAGGTACAACTACCAAGGTTTCTATAGGGTGCTGTTAATTTCCTTCCAATCAATCGTTAGTCATTCTTTCTTTTGTGTTTAAATTTATACTACTTACCGAGAGTAAGTAGAATGAGATTATTTGTGACTTCCAAAATATGACTTCGTTTGCCACTGAAGTTCAAAACCCTTGATGCATTGGTAACATATTTGACGTCTGGAAATTGCTTCTTATAGTGAAACATTGTCCGCTGTATACGCCCTATTTCAGTACCGGTTATTGTTGAAAATTGTGCATTCAAATCCTTTAAATGTGTGTCTGCCATTCATGGATTATTAAAATCTACACGTGGATCGCCTTTAGCACACCAGATCAGTTATTAGGTATTTGCGAAAATTGACTGTGCTTTCGATGGTGTTCATTTACAGACAACTCACAATCGAGGTTTGCACAATAAATTTCATTATTCTATGTTTATATAGTATCGTAGTTCAGACGAATCCTGTGTTTTTGGAATTTATGCGTCACTCTATGTGTAGTTTGAATAATCGTCCCGAATTTCTTTTCGAAAACATTCACAATGTGTGACTGACACACAGAGAATTTTAGAAATTTACTCCGATCATGTGCCATCTACATATGTCCAACATAACCTAGGAGGATAAGGGATAAAAGTTCCAAGAGCTTTGCGTTCCCAACTATCCAACAATCCTGGGTAAATTTACGAGATATTTGTGATCCGACTGAAACCTTGTAGTTTCATTTGTTTGGTTGAATATTTTGGTCGGATATTTGACCACACTGGAGGTTACGCATAAATGTTCACCTGAAATAATCTCATAAATCGAGAATTTCGCACAACTCGTATGTTGCGGATCAATGCTGAGGTGATTCATTGACTTGAAACTCAACACTGATGTTTATCGGCATACACTTTACTCTGAGATGCTAATAATAGTAATACAAGTAGTGTTAGTCGCGTGAGATGTTGTAACAGTTTTAAAATGTTACTAAAAATATTATTGCTAGTAGTAGTAGTAGTAGTAGTAGTAGTAGTAGTAGTAGTAGTAGTAGTAGTAGTAGTAGTAGTAGTAGTAGTAGTAGTAGTAGTAGTAGTAGTAGTAGTAGTAGTAGTAGTAGTAGTAGTAGTAGTAGTAGTAGTAGTAGTAGTAGTAGTAGTAGTAGTAGTAGTAGTAGTAGTAGTAGTAGTAGTAGTACTACTTAC
>OX235274.1:125489987-125599212 GCA_944472155.2 Trichobilharzia szidati | reverse complement strand
AGTCTTGTCTTATTCCTGTATTCCCTTCAACAAAATTAATTCAGGTTAACTCCTCAGACATCGTCAAAGCATCCGCTCACAAGAAGCCGCTGACATGTCAGCCAAATTTCAAACAATTCGGTTCACTCAATTACTCAACGAGGAAGTCCGAAATGAATTAAATAATAAGCTCATATTATTATTATTATTATTGGTTAATTAGTGGTGGTCGACATCGGAATAGATTCGATGTGTGAATTTGGGAAATGTTGGGATGGATTGTAGTGCGAGAGACCGTGGCCTGTATGAATGTGGAGTGTATGAATTGTGTTGGTAATTTGTGAGTGATAGTGTGTGTGTGTTGTGATAAGATGTTGTGTATGTTGTCAAGGATCTGATGAATAGTGTGTTGATGGCGAATTGTGGCTTGTTGGTCTAGGGGTATGATACTCGCTTAGGGTGCAAGTAGTCGTGGGTTCGAATCCCGGACGAGCCCAGGTTTTAACAAAATACCCCACACACTCACACATCTCCATACACCACGCCACACCCACACACGTGCACATGGTGACTATCAGTGGAATCCAGGATAACGCGCATTTCATCCTTTTTGGGACTCGTCCACCAGCTAGATGTACCTGCATTTCGCAGTGAGCGATGATGTTCCCACCGAGGCTCGAACCCACTGCTCATAGTTTCAAGCACCGAAGCATTTTCCGCTAGACCACTTGGGCCACAAGAGCCACCTCTTGTTCAACGGTTCATATTGATTATTTAATTCAAATCTAGATTTTCCCGTCTATCATCACTCATTGAGGAATGCAGGTACATCCAGCTGTGGGACGAGTCGCAAATAGGGCGAAATGCGCGTTATCCTGGTTGGATTCCACAGCTAGTCACCATCCACCAATTAACCTGCAATTACATGCCCAACAGACACCGTCGAAGCATCTGCACAAGAAGCCGACATGTCAACCTGAGACCAAGCACTTCCGGGGTTCAATCAATCGACGGGAAAATCTAAAATTGAAATAAATAATAATAATTATTATTTAGTTTAACGTAAATAGTAACAAAGGGAGACTAAAGGTGATACTAATTTTCAATTGGATATAAACTTTTAAAGGTGTAAATGATGAATATAGATCGAAAAGGGGGGGGACAATGAAGGAAAATTACATAAGATTAGAAAATTGTTGCATAATATGTGAAATAATGATCGTCTTTTACAAAATGACGACAGGTGTGAACGAGATTTGCACAGAAACACACTATTGAAATAACAGTTCTTTTTATATAATTAAAAATGAAAAGAAGGTAGAGGGAATGAAGGGAAAACGACGATTAACCGGAGCCCAATATAACTAGATTCTTAACAGACACGTAGAGGTTGGACTACAGTTTCTTTCAAACACACATACCTCCGATTTGTCAGTGCAGCTGGCGCGAGATTTTGAGGTACAAAGAAGTCGGAAACGCTATTCATTAGTATGTTGAATCCAATAAAATAGTTGTAACTATGCGAAAATGTGTATAAAAATGCTATTATATATATATATGTCTTTTGAGGATGAAGTCACCGACAAGATATCTTTTCTGAGCTTCACGTTGTTTTATTTCATATTCTTTTTGGATTTTTAAAACGAAAAGGGAATTAATTTTCAATATTGTATACCACGATTATCATTATTACTATTCTTCCGTATACCACAAAAAATTCTTTTTCTGCCCTTTGAAACTGCTTTTATAGTGATTGAATTGATTTTCAAGGGGGGGGGGGGGTTAGGGTGACTACCTCCACATCCAACCCTCCTACTTGTCAAGTTTCATCACAGATTGATGTCAGTTAGAGAGAACAAATGAAAATCAGGGAGTTCCTAGTTTAGGAGCCGTCGGCAGTACGTACATACTGTCAGGGCTCGAACCCAGGACCTTCCAGTTACAAACAAGCAAAATCGTAAATCATTCAGTGCTGCTGGTGTAACAACAGAAGACAAGGGCCAGGCAACAGCTCATTTATTAAGGAGATCAACGCATATTTATATATTTTCATGTACATTACTATGGATATGTAAACAAACAAACACAGTCTTCCGATCGGTGGTTTCTCACGTAAAGTTAATCTTTCATCTATCTGTGACTGTTTCTTGAATGTCAGACCATCTATATGTTAACTGTATCCGCCTACGCAAAGTATGCTGTGGTCGGTTTTGAATCAATCTTTGTTCACATTTTCTCACGACAAATCTTGGGAACGTAAATATTGACGTAAATTACTGTCTACCAATTTGGCTAGTAGACAGCTCTCACCACACTGGGAGCCACCTGAATTGCCAGCCCGTGAATTTCAACTTCTACCAATTCTTGATATATTGAGCGCGACTGGCACTGGCGAGTATTTCTCCTCACTCTCGACCACTGATCAAGGCTTCTCACTAAAATCCCACTCTAGGTAAATTCATCCTGTCGGTGTCAGTCACTAGCGAGTATCAGATTAGTTCTAATGAGTTTGTCTGTCGTAGGGATTTTTGATTTGTTTCGAAACTCAGTGGGTGAGCGTTCTGATGATGAGTCCCAAGGTAGGACGAAACAGCTGTCTAGTACTCCTTGGTTTTTAGTGAAACAAATCAAATCCCTACAAACAGACTAATGAAAACTTCTCACTTTTTCTGGACTCGAGACAGGCTACTGTGTAGACATTCATCTCAGCAGTTGCATTCACTGTCTCAATACCTAAGATTGATTGGACAAACGCATAAGGAGACCGTGGAGTGGAGACCGAATGAAAAAGCTGAGACACGTTTTGGTGTAGGTCAGTGGGAGACGAACACAGAAGAAATCATGTGAAGAGGAAATGATTTCTTGTGTTAGAAACGATGAAATTACCTTTAAGATCAGCAGAAGACACAAACATGGTGAAAGGATAATGTATTCACGAAGCCCCTAGTGTTGCATTTGAAATTTAAAGGGATAAATCATGATAAGAATGGCTTATTTCACTTGTTAGATTTCGTCATGAATTGACGTAGGGGATCGAATTGCATGACATTCAGTCATTAAGACATAATCCAATGACCAGCCAATGAGTTCTAACTTTTTCTACTTCGAAATATTCACCATGAACACTAGACAAATATTTCAAAAGAACTGTCGTCAAGATTTGACAGAATAGTTCTAAAATATTTGGGCACCGAGTGTGAAGTAGACATTTGTAAAAAATTATATTTGTACAATCTCAGCGTTATTGAAGTGAGTAATTCCAACGTTTCCTGAGTTCAGCAATCTGGGCCGAACTTCTTCAGGGAAATTAATCGAATTTAACATAACAGAGGTTTATATATTAAAGGAACATCACTTGTTTTTAAAAATTTGCCCAATCATCAGTCATTCAACAACTATCAACAAGTATAGTAAACAAATGACATTGTATGAGCTGTGATCAAAATTTCACCTCGGACTTACAAATATTTGTCTACCTTTATTAAACACTTTAAACAGAGTGTGTATGTATGTGTGTGTGGGTAAACAGTTGTAAAACATTTCTTAGCGTCTCCATAAGAAGCAATGGACAGTCGAGAATTTTGACTGAGTATTAATTTCCCTGAAGAAGTTGGGACCAGATTGCCGAACGAAACGTTGGAATTACTCATTTCAATATCACTGAGACTTTACAAATATAATGTTTTACAAATGTCTACTTCTCACTCGGCGCCCAAATATTTTAGAACTATTCTGTCAAATCTTGACGATAGTTCATTTGAATTATTTTGCAATCGAATTAAATTAACAGAGAAACTGTGTAGAAGGGACAATCATCGTGTTTTCACTCTCCGTTGTCTGCAACAGAATGCATATCTTAAATCCGTAGCTGTCGAGTTACCTGACAACTCCACTAGGTCGAATAAAGCAGCTCAATCTTCAGAAAGAAGACAAATCAATAAGTCCGACAGGGTACTTCTACTAAACTCTAATCCTAAACACCATAATTTTGAAAATACGTCTAGTCATAAATGTCTAGATACTAACAGTTTGAACAGACATGAAGGTGTGATCTTGTGAGCTGATGCATAGGAAATCCTTATTAATAAATAAAAAATGGATATGTATCACTAATTAATAATAATACTTGGTCAAAATTCTCGACTGTCCATTTCTTCTTATGGAGACGTTAAGAAATGTTTTGCAACTGTTTACCCACACACACACACATACACACTCTGTTTAAAGTGCTTAACAAAGGTAGACCAATATTTGTAAGTCCGAGGTCAAATTTTGATCACAGCTGATACAATTTTGTTTGTTTATTATACTTGTTGATACTTGTTTTACGACTCATGATTGGACGAAGTTTTTAAAAACAAGTGATGTTCCTTTTATAGATAAACCTCTGTTATGTTAATTTCGATTAATTTCCCTGAAGAAGTTCGGAACAGATTGCTGAAGACCGGAAACGTTGGAATTACTCATTTCAATCTAGCTGAGAATTTACAAATATAATTTTTTACAAATGTCTAGACAAATTTTGTTGGAGAGTATTTGTCCCTGACAACGTCTAAAAATAGAATTTCAGACGATTTCATCCTGTAGTCAGTTTCAGTGATTAGTAGAAGTTAGAATTCATGGACGGGTCACTGAATTCCATTTCAGTGTCTATGAATAATCAATAAAATCTCCTTGTAACCTCTAGGTACTTTAAGTTCAATCCCTGGCAGTAGGGTAATGAATGCGAGTGTATACTGCATAAAAGAGTCCCAAACTAGGATGAAACAATTAACCAGTACTCAGAGTTGGTTTTCAATGATTCTCTAACTTGAGATCAGTTAATTCCTGATCGAATTTGAATTTGGTAATTAGTGATTATTAAGCCTTAAGGTTTTATGTAGAACCAGAATACGTTTTTCAACCATTTCAATCTATCCCCTTCAATTTTGCATTTGTTTTTTACTTTGTTTTTTTTACCTAGAACTCAAGTACAAGAGCACCGTCAGAGAAGTTCAAGAATTTTCCCAACTCATCCTCAAGCCCATCACCACCATTTAATAATTACCAACAAAATCCGACGACAAACAGGTTGATACCATTGACAACGGATCAACTCGAACTGGAGAAACCCAATAAAATTAATAATAGTAATAATAATACTGATAATATTAATATTAATAATCATACCTATGCTAGTTCAAAAAGCTCCGATGGTTATCGTTCGTGTGGATCATTAACAACTTATCAAGGATCAACTAGTCACTATGATCAAGAAAGAATGATAATGATGAAAGTTGGTGGTCAACAAGAGTATTGTGAAGATAACAATGATAATAATAATAATGTTGATGCAATTGTCCGCGGCGGTGTTCGTGATGGTTGTAGTGGCGGCAGTTGGACACCACCAGATCATGCTTACCTTCGACGTGAATGTCATAAGACAAATTCATCATTAGTAGTTACAACAAGAGGTGGAAGTGGCAGTGATGGTCTGTCGAATTCAATGAGTCCTGAAAGTTCCCTGTCGGATAAATCAGTAAGTTAGGCTAGTTTGAGTACTTCAACATCAATGGAATGGTTTTTTTCCTTGTCTGCTTTCAAAGGCTACTTTGCTTCTATTTCTGACCTTGACTGACTGATTGACCGATTAATTGACTGAATTTCAGCGGAGAATTTCACATATATATATGCTCTCACCAGCAAGTACAAAACACAACCATACCCTACTTAGCTCGTGTTTTGTGAGATAAAGAAAGCGTTAGGTGTAACACCTATAACTTATTAAATAGTCAGTAGTACAACTGGATCTCGTCTTTCCAACTCACATCATTTATAAGAACAACATTTTCTTTCTTTTCCTTTTCTCTCTCTCTTTTTTCTCTTTCTTTCCGCTATGTGCTGCTTTGTTTCTTTCTTCCGCTTACGCCAGTAAATATGATAGCACCTACTTTTCTAACACCTTCAAACATTCTGTTCAATTTCGGCTTTGCTACTGACATGCCAATATGTTGTTGTCATAATGAACTGAGATTTCCTTAATCTATGTAGAATTTTGTTTATTGTTAATGTACTAACTGGATGCAATACTGTAGTAAAAATGCTGAGAATTCCATTCTGTATCACAAGTACTGTTTTAGAATAAAGCAAATTATTATTATTATTAAAACATAAAAGTGCACCAGTTCAAGTGTCCAAAAAACGGGAAGGTGAAAGAAGAAGAACTTGAAAAGACTCGAGGGTTTAATGGAAATCGTAAATCATTAAGAGTGAATGTATATCTTTGTCACTGAGAACGATTTTGAATCGTTTCACGAATAGTCTCTAAAAAAATTACTTCCTAGATTACAGAGGATCCTAACCGAGTCGTCAATACCTCCCTGTGTTGCTCAGACTCACTGTCATTGATGCCAGGTTTTGATCTGAACACTAATAACTCTTCCCCAACCTAATCCTATGTTATATAACATTTCTCGTCGAGGAAGGTAGGGGCTTCGGGTGCACAACATGTGTAGTAACCATTGTAACCTCATAACCAAGTATTGAGGTTAGGCGTCCAGTGAGTGCTAGGTAAAGAGGAGAAATCAATCGATGAGGCTGTGAAGCTACATCTGCAGAGATGGTTAGGACATGTGTTACGCATGTCTAGCCATCGCATTCCTCCACGGGGAATGTCAGCTGACATAGGTTCAGGTTGGAAAAGAGTTAGCTGGTGGTGGTCAAAGGAAAGCATGGCTTCACCAGTCAATGAAATCCACAGCGGTTAGTTTAAGCCAGCCAGCCACGTAGGGAGTTGTAGACTTCCTGGTTGGGGTCCTTGGGATGGTAAAAGCTAATGAAGGCTGAAGACAATCGGTGATATGGCTGAATATCCTTCTCAATAGTGCAGATGCATCTACCCAATAAAAGTATATTGTTCTTCGATATTTCCATTCTTTTTGCTTTAAGTCTGTGTTTTGCATTTCTTTTTACTTTCTTCTCTTGCTTTTTGAGCTGAGTGAAGTGTGGCGACTTGAACTGCTGTACATCTGTGCAAAGTTCGATGTTGAAACCAGTCAGTCAGTCAGCCAGTCGTAACCATCTCAATTGATGTAGCTTCAAAAAGCTTACTGACTGTCTTCCCTTCCTTACATAATACTCTCCGCCTGACCTCAATATTTCTGAAGATATTATACCAGTTAATAGGGAAAACAGAAAGCGAAAATAGCCATTCTTTCCGTACCTTCTACTTTCAACGGTAATGTTTCACTGGCTTAAAGAAGCACACATCACGATACCTACACATCTTCTGATCCATAGTTGGATATGACGTCTACTTCACACGAGCCTCTTATATCTATGCTGAGATCTCGTCAGTCATCAGTCCATTAGGGGACTGACACAAGTCCCCAAAATAGGTGAAGCAGTCTACATACTCACCAACCACGCATGTGGTCCCGGGTTCGATCTCCGGCCACCAACTCACTCCTTTACCTCGTTAAGCCAGTAATGAAAGTGATAAAGAGGGGAGGTTGGGGATGAGGCTAGCAACTCCATCCTGTAAAAATAAACATCACAGCTGCCTAAAATTCACGCCTCTAGCTTGAAGCCCCCTATGCTCCACGGGGAACGTAAAAGAACCAAAAGAAAGTCAACATACTGAACTATGTCACAGTCTATCTTTAAACTAGGAGTCTTTGGAAAGCAGTCCTGCAGCGCCAGTCAGTGTATATTTGACAGGGAGGATTCACATGTCAAACATTGATTCATTTACACTCATCTCATGTGTGGGGGTCGAACTTCCAAGTCACAATGACCCAATGATCTTTGCTGGTTGAAATGAATACTCCTGTAAGTCCTGTCATACCACAATGGTAAGAAAAACATCTTTCCAAGGTGATGACAACCAGGGATATTCATCAGGAATGCCCACTTACGTGGTTCACATTTGTTTTTATTGTAAGTGTTGTGTTAAATGTTATTTGTTAATGCCCACATTTCACAGGTGTATAAGAAGATATTCCTAAAACAACAGAACATCCCCTGATTATTAGTGTCCAGGTAATTCACTCCTTGTGTTTAGAGTGGAAAATAAGGCTTCAGAGACACATCTGGATCACACTCTCTTCCCTTACATCACTTTCAGTTGGATGCATCACTGCCGATAAGCTTTTGGTTTCCTCTTGAAATGACCAACTTTATGTTGCCTTCTGTTACCCGGCTCATCGGGTTCTACTGGTGCTACTGCGACTGGAGTATTTTCTGATCACATTCCTGTGTCGCTTAGTTTGTAGGAAGCTGTTTAGAATCCACTGGGGATTTTTGACGATTTTCTCAAAAAATTCGGAGATAATATACCGATTTGTTCTTAGTGGAATAGCGATAGCACCAGATGTCTTTAGGACAAGTAACGTGTAGAGTTTGGCAGTGAGATTACTTGTTTGAATGTATATTCAGTAAGATCATCAAACTGAATTAATCGTGGTCTTGTATTCGTTGGCTTTCCGCGTTCACAAACCTTCATACTATGAGGAAGTGAAGAGACATATTCTGTCAGTACAACCAACCATACTGCGTAGCGAAGGATTGTTTTAATAGGTGGTAGTGAATGTGCCTGGATTTTCGATGACGAGTGAATACATCTGCGTAGCTGTAAGATATGTCACTAAGAGTCTCTGTCTGTTGACTGTTAGTCTTCTAATGACTTCACTTAGGCGAGCTATACCTCTATGTGGCCACAAATAATAGTTAACGACTTCATGAGGTGACTCGATATTTTGTTATCTGACCACTGGAAGACTGTTTTGTGACGGAATCCGACTTTAGGCGCGTGATTGGCCATCGAGTAAGGCAATGAAGGTGAGTGTGACTCAAACATACCCTAGCCACCTCAGTCAATGAAACTTGCTACGAAATCTCATTGGTTCGCTTACCGTCCTTATCCTACAGTAGACGTATAAGGTATTCACATCATATTTCAATCCAACATATATATATATATATATATACATAATTGAGAATGTGAAGTCAATATATCCATCCATTTAAGCCCTTCGAACATGCGAAAAATGACGTCACATCCCACTGCATTTACCAATTTGAATGTACGTGTGGCCACACATACATAGGGAGGACTCATCAATCTCTACAATTAAGAACTGGCTTCATAGCATATTCCTAAGTGGCTTCAGAAGCGCATAGAATCTTCGGAACCCATTAATGGTGAGAACAGGAGACCTAGCTCCTTTATTGCGAAAAATATTACAGATGGGAGAGGACGTGAAATTGATGTTAACACATCTTTTACACCTATCTATAAAACGTGTTTGGGGCGTATCCTGAAGTTTGTGGAAAAAAGCCCTAGCTTGCAATTAGAAAGTTTAAACCACCTTTATGCAATCAAAGTAACAATTCATCATCACACTAAGTCTTCCATGGTAAACCTTGTTTTGATACCATAGCAGATGTACTATTACTTCCGTTATTTGGTTTGATGGTCTTCATTGTTATTTTGACCTTCACTATGTCTTTTTAAATTGACCTAACTTGTCTATTTTCCCACCTCTTAACCCGTTAATAATGTCATGACCTCGAACGCACCAATCATGTGAAGGAGGCATTTTTGTGTATTGAATACATATATTTATGGAAAACTGCATAAAAACTTTATAAAAGTGTTACAGAGGATACCTTTCTCTCACATATGATGGAAAGTAGCTCTCAGTTTTAGGTTGGAGTATCAACAGAGTGTAATTCCATTATGAGTAAAATTTATTTTGATAAAGTCTCACAGTGTTATACAGTAATATTTACTGAGCAATAAATTGTGCTTGAAACGTGTTCATCAGTAAATATTACTGTACTGTATAACACACTGTGAGACTTTATCAAAATGAATTTTACCCCCAAATGGAATGGAATTATACTCTACCGCCACGGTGCACAAGTTCTATTCTTATATCAACAGAGTAGTTTAACCACATTCTATGCTTGTAATTATTTAGGTCATCTGAGCCCAACAATAATCCTAATCTCTCCTGGACCTAACCCTAACGTGAAAATATCTCCAAAGCTAACTGTAATCTAACTCGAAGCAACACCCTAATGTCGCCTTTATTAGGTTAACGTAACCCTAAATTGTCCTTGGCTTCAAGCGTAACTTAATCTTTCTCAAACCTAATCTGAAACTTGCCAGATATCCCATTTGATAGCATAACACTTCGATGAGCATATTTTATTGATGATGACAGCATTATTTGCCAGGTTTTTCACAAATTTGCTCAGTAAGCGTTTCAACGTCATTGGTGTGGCCACAGTCCATTGGTAATTAGTGACGCTTAAAGTTTAACTTGGCCAGCGTTTGCTATCCAAACGAATCAGCGAACACTTACTTTCATGGTTTTATAAAGGAGAAAGAAGATCCCCCCACCACAGCTCTATCCTAGAACACTTGATCGAATCCGGACACCAAGCAAACCCACAAAACAACATCTCAGTTATCTACACAATACGTGGGAATCTTGCCAAAAGAGTACGAATTAAACTTCTTCAAACTGCAGAAGCAATGGCAATTCACATATTGAATCCTGAACCCTGCATACAAAAGAAGTTTGTTCAGTCACTAAATCTACAATGGTCTTGATCTATCTTAACACCAAATACGTAATTTTGTCTTACCTCTTTCTTCTTTGTTTGTCTGTTTCTTAATTGCATTATTTTCTACCCCCCAGCCTCTATTAAATCTCTACCCTCATGACGACTGTTGTTAACTCCATTTTCATTTATTTTTAAGTGAATTCTACTCAGATTATTAACTTGACTCTTGGCCAGTTTTGTTAATTCAATATATGTATTCTGGTACAGAGTAAAAAATAAGTTATTTTAATTACTTTACAGGGATCAGAAGCTAATGAACTTAATCGTCTTCAAATGTCAGACAGTTCAGAGAATAATCAAAGAAATAAAGTAAGCACACTTTAAAAGTGTCGTCTTTTTTCATTGATATTAGTTCTTGATATTTTTTTTGACATTTCCTTCATTCCTTTACGTTACAAATTACCAACTTTGAATATTCAGTATCGTTTTTTACGGAGTGAGGTTACTAGCCTTACGCTTAATCTTTTCTCTACTTACCACACTCACTATCAGTTAAGAGCGGTTTAGGAGTGCGTCGGCCGGGAATCGAAGGTCGGATCACGTGTGGGGTTGGAGGATCAGCATTCTACCACTAAACCGTCGATGCGTATCCTTTGACTAATGAATTTCAAATGGGTTTTTGGAAGATTTATACTTTGTGCATATATGTCTTAGACCCCTCCGTATGTGTTCATCACTGTTCAGTGCCTTTTCAAATGACCATGCGTTTTATCTCGCTCAGAAGTTAAGAGATAATGCACAGTTCCTTTTTAATGTCTACATTATTTTTGACCTTCTTTTCAACTAATTACTTTAAAGGCATTTTGACTTTCAGTGTATTATTATTATTTTTCCCTTGGGTTCCGAGTGGAACACAGGGTTTCAACGAAACATCTCCACTCTGGTCTATTCTCTGCTATCCTCTTCAACTGGGTCCACGATTGCCCATAATCTCTGGTCCTCTCCTCCTCCTCCTTCAAGTCACCCTCTCACTGACGACCCGCACGACACTTCCAATTGGGATTCCACTTGAGCCATGGCCTGCACTGCGCACAGTGTCATTCGACAGCTTACTCAGTGGTGGGTGCTCGGTCCATCTCCATTTTCTCCTACATATTTGTCGAGGAGTTGGCTTTCGGTTGGTTCGTTGCCAGCCGGCCAGCCAGAGTTTCTTGTTTCTAAATCTTTCTGGCTGGTCGGCCGACTAGCCATTTGATCTTCAGTATGGAGCCAGATATCATTCGACGGTCTCCTCTTCAACGTAAGCTTTTGGGTTTTCTCTTGATGGCGACCATACCACGTTGAAAACACTGGTTCTCTTCCGATCACTGAAGTTAAGCAACTTCGGGCCTGGTTAGTACTTGCAGTCCCAATGGCTTACTGATCTAAAAGGCACTTTCAGTGTGCGTATCATTTATTGAGGTTGCAGTAGAATATCCATCCAAACGTTCTAAAACTTAAGACTTTAGTTTCAAATAACATTTTTAATGAATTAGTCATTATTGCATTGTGTAACGCTGGCTCAATAAGTTTTTAGAATGGACACACCTTGGGAGTCAAGTATGCGCCGGTAGTTCAGTGTTTGAAACGCTCGTCAACCACGCACATCGCCTGGGTGTGATTACCGACTGACACACTCTAAAACTATAGAGTATCATAAGAATAAACCTGATCTATGTATGCGATAGCAGCACATTTATCCTACTATAAGGTGGTCAGCAGGGACATAATCATCCATATTTTGACGTCATATTGTGGTGAGAGCTGGCTGTCAGTCAAAATTGGTAGACAGTAATTAACGTCATTGTTTACGTCCCCAATATTGGCCATGAAAGAAATAAGAACAAAGACTGACACAACAACCAATCACAGCGAACTTTGCGTGGGCGGATACGATTCGCAGATATATGGTGTGACCTCCAAGTAAATGGCCACAAAGAGATGAACGATTAATGTTCAGCTAGAAACCACCAATCAGAAGATTGCATTTGTTTGCTTACAATAATCTATAATAATGTACATGAAAATCTATAAATATCTGTTGATTTTCTCAAAAAGCGATCTGTTGCCTGGCCCTTGTCTTCTGTTGTTACAATATTATGCCTTTCTTATTTCATTCTCACCTAGTTTATTTTACACTATCATCACCCTTATATTAAGTGCCAACCCCTTTGTAGTTTAGACAAAGATTATAATGTCTCTAGTGTTTTATTACAGTTCACAATTTAACCTCTTTATTTTATCACTACACACACTTGATATCTGTCATCCCTTGCTTGAAGGCACATTCAGTGTTCCCCATTTCTTGATATTTGCTTCTATGTATATTTTGTGGTAATCATATTTCTCTCACATCACTGAATATAACTCATCATTCCATCCATATTAGTTTGTTTATTAGATATATCACACAGTGAGTGAAACAGTATCATTTACTGGATGACACAGTTTCGATCAAAATTTATTGTGACTCATAATCATATCATCAATTATAATCACACAACTTCGAAACTTCCATTTCATAGTTTTCTTCGTTCTCTCCTATTTGTCGTCATTGGGGTAGTAGAATTTTTCAGATGTCGACATGAACAGGTGTTGAATCATTCCTGTTACATGTATTTGCAGTTGATTCGATAAACAAAGCTTCTGTTATCAATCTCTCCCTCCACCCTGCTGTTACATTCAATTTTAAAACTGTCACCTTATCCCATCCTATTGTATTGTGTGTAATTGCATGAAGTGAGTGGTATAGCTGAACTATTCTCTAGATTTTATATCTTATTCGGGTCAACCAATCTAGATTTTGCTAGGTTTTTATACTTGGCTAGTCTGACTGCTCCTGTTCTACTAGTTTGACCTATGTATTGGACCTGACAATCATTGCAGTCAGGATATTAGATAAAGTAAACTGTTTATTCGGCTCCACCGGCAGGATTCTTTAACCGACAAAGCTTGTTTCTAATTGAGTTTGTGGGTGGTTTAAATGGCAGCCAATTTTATTCCTGCCTTGTTAAGTATTCGGAGTAAGGTCGTTTCCGAGGTTCCTTCCTTGTATGGAATTACTACTGTTGATTTAGATTCTTTATTGTTGGTGTCGTCATTAATATTATTATTATCACTATCACTACTATCATTATTTATTTTATTCTTACATTTCCCTACATATTTCCTGACTAATTTGTCAGGGTAATTATTAAGTTTCAAGGCTTCCCTTATATGTGTGTCTTTCTGTCTTAGATTTTCCTTGGTACTACTTAGTTTGTGTGCTCTATCAGTTAAACATTTCACCAATCCCATTTTCACTGACATAGGATGGAATGATCGGAAGTCCAAATATCTGTTTGAATGTATGGGTTTCCCGTAAATACACACCAGTGTGTTTAACTTCCCATCTTCTTTCCTTTTTAAGCTACAATCTAAAATTGGAAGCTCCCTTTCCTGTCTTTCCAATTCATAAGTGAATTGAATTGCTTCCACCTTTGAGTCGTAATGTGTTCGAAAGATCTATCTATATCCTGTGTTGTAAGTAAAGTGAATGTGTCATCTACACATACCTCCATCATACTCATCACCCTACGCCACCCCTCGACCCCCAATGAAACTTACATTCTGTTGACTATAAATACAACATAAATGCATGTCATCTAGTTGTCGATTCACATATTTTTATCTCATGTTCTCAATGACTGACTGTACATTTGACATAAATTCAATTGACAATGTTAATTAACGACGTATCATTCCATCTCATACATTGTACCCCAATACTACAGTTTCTGATATAATTTTCACGTGGCTTTATTGGCTGATTATGCTGTTTGTATTCCAATAGATTCGTGAATATATAACTGTAGAGACTAGGGAAGATATTATCGAAAACAACTATTTCCTCTCTCAAAATCACCATCTTCTTCTGATCTAAAAATTAATTGAATATTTTCAAGAAACCACTACCAACTTATGGATCAAGTTTCATTTTATGTCGTCAGTATCTCTTGTCACCTGTTTACAATAGAGTTGAAAAGAAATGGAAGAAAATACCTACTAACACTGTCTTGAAAAAGAATGGATATCCTCCTCACAATTTCATCAAAAAATGTTTAAAATCCAGTCATTACGCCAACAAGAAACCATCATCAAGGACTACAAGAAGATTCATCCTACCTGTATCGCTTCAAGTAAATTTGTCTAAATACCTACAAAAAACACCTCTAGTCTAAATATCGATTCCCACCTCAGTGAAGGGTACAGAAAGAATGTCCTGAATGTGTACTGAGAATTCTTGGAAAGTGGGGACGTGGATGTTCACCCAATGCATTGGTTGAGAGTAACGCTATTCCAATTCAATTCTCAAATATACGAACGGATAAAAGTAACACCAATAGGATCATCGTTCGCATCAGGATTAATAGCTGAAGTCATCATGCAAAGATTAGAATTATTAGCCCTTCCTACCTATAATTAAACCAAAACCCTGGGTATGTTACTTTTACGATACATGTGCAATAATTAATAGGAATGATTTGGAATTTCATGACGTCAAATTCACATGAGATGAAGATGTCTTAATCAAGAGAAGTAACACAGGAAATTTAGAAACACGAGTATACAGAAAATCAACGCAATAACCCAATTACTTACAAAGGAAACTGTGTGCAGACATTGTTTAGAAGAGTTCAAACACACTGTAGAACTCCATTGTTGAAAAGAATGGAAGAGAAATACCTACTAACTGTCTTCAAAAAGAATGGATATCCTCCTCACAATTTCATCAGAAAGTGGTTTAAATCGAGTCACAACACCAACAACAAGAAACCATCACCAAAGACTACAAGAAAATTCATTCTACCATATACAAAAAGAAGTATCTCTGAAATAACAGCTAGAATATTGAAACCGTTTGAAATAGTTATATAGCACACAAGCCAGCCACCCAACCAGCACATTAACTTCATTCGGTATTGTGCAAATCGAAAGATCCACACAACAGAGAAAGAGGATAAAATTAATACCATTTACAAAATAAATTGCATGTATGAACTGTGACAGACATTACATCGGTCAAAGTGGGCGTCCCCTTCGAATCAGAATCCAGGAACACAAATCAGCTGTGAAAAGACATGACATATATTCTTTCATATCAATGCATGTAGATAATTATGGACATGAATTTGATGATTGGGATAATGTCGAAATTCTAAACAGAGGAAACATCAGACAGTAATGCAGTCAGGAAACTCCTGGAAGCCTAGTACTCAAGTGAATCAACCAGCGATTAACGAACACACATTATTATGGACGAAATTTACCAGTTTATAAAAAGTAAATCCCATCTGACGAGAAAGTTTAAAATCCAAGTCAATAAAAAATGATCAATACCTAGGTAAAGATGGTTACCAGGAGACACAATTCTATCTATCGCTCATTGAAAATTTAAATCATTTCACTTTATGCTAAACATTGCACTGAAAGGGGATATTGTCCAGAAGGGGGACAATGAAAGCTCCGCAGTCGAACCAAAAAGCTCAGAGAACACTACCAATTTCAAATACCTTCATTTCATTACAGACACAAAACATCGTTCAGTAGTTAAGAAAGATCATTATATATGTATATTAGATGAATGGAAATATTAATTTTTAGTAAGGCATAACGAATTCTGATGATGATAATAATGATAATATTAATATATGCATGGTAACTGAAGTTTCTCGAATAAAACGTTGTGTGGTGGGGGGAGTGGGGTAGGCAGTGATGATAGCAACAAGATAGTGAGTTGCATAAATTATAAGACCACGTTAGTTCTTAGTTAATTAGGTACCAAACATAAGAAGCATAGCTTTTAATGAATGATGGTGTAACCAAGCAAGACTGATAAGAAATCAATATTTGCATTTCATAAAAGAGATTATGTAATCAACCAGAGGTTAACATTGTAATTAATTAAGGCAGAGAAAGAGAGGGACCCATTTCAGCTTCTTTTTGAATATATAAGTCAGGTTATAACCGTTTAAAGCAGGTGTAAGCACAATATCGCTTGAAATTAAGTCACGCGTAGATGAAGGCTATCGCGGTCCAGAACAAAGAAGAAGCCGGTCACTGTTTCTACGGTACTATTAATAAACATCTCAATAATTACACATACAACAAACCTTAACGGTTTTAAGAGTACAAAGCACAACGCTTAACAGAAAGCAAGGTACCGCTATCAGAGCAGAATAACGTTAAAGCTAAAATTGCGAATTGGCCAGAATCAGACACGACCGTTCAGGTAAGCAGTCAGTAGAAGAATGAACCCAAGTAAGAGATAGACAGAGCATAGGCACAGATATAGAATTTAATTGGCTACTTAACCAGGTAGGCTGATACACATGAAGATCAATAAATAAGATAAACTCGACAGAATAAGTACAAAGTAAGACATGGGTCAGCAAAAATAACAGTTCACAAAATACTCTGATTGGGTCATGAGTTCAACTGTCTGACTAAACAGATCGATGTAAAAACACACACATTTCATTAAACAAGGGGGGATAGACACGTTAGGCATGGATAATTGGGATGCAACAACGCTCGGCTGATCCGGGACAGGTTGACTTGATTCAAGGATGGGAAGTGAATTGATCTTACAGCAGGATTTAACAAATTCATCAAATTTCGGTAGAACTCTTCCTCATCTAAATACACTGTGAGATATAAGACTGATTAGTAAATAAACTGCATTGAATTAATCATGCAAAACGACGCGTATGAATATTTTTCAGGTCATGTTCAAGTAGGTAGGGAGAAGGGAGTATAAGAGATTCAAATTAGGATAAGATGCATTACACGCTTCATTTATATCATTTAGAGAAACAATTAGTCATTATAGAAAGTACTTAAATACATCAAGAATTGCGAACTGAGTAATATTAGTAATAATAGTGGTAGTCAAATATTCGTTTGTAGGTATTTGATTGATTGGTTACAGGATTTCATCATGATCTTACAACGGTTGTAGAATCATTGGGAATTCGAAACCAGCACCTTCTGGTTACAAGGCCAGTGAGCTCGTAGACCATATCCACTGGCCAACCCATGAATTTCAACTTCTGCCAACCGAAGTCAGGTCATGATGAAATCCTGTAATCAAAAAAATCCAGTCCCTACAAACTAATACTTGAATATCAATGAAATGCTCACTAGCGATTAGCTCTATACTGAAAGTTACCTGGAGTTTTAGTCAGATTTCGTGACCAGAAGGGTTATACAAGTCACTCAGGTAAGGAGCAGTTAACCTCCGATGGTACCGACTGGAGGTTGTGTCAAATATGTATATCACGAATTGGCATTAGTTGGGATTCATGTGCTGGCTATTGAATCTGGTACCAGTGGCTTAATCGTCTATGAGCTCGCTGGCCTTTTAAGCAGAAGGTGCTTGGTTCAAACCGCCCCGGTGGGCGCGCATTGATGAAGAGTCCCAAACTAAGGCGAAACTGCTGTCCTAGTACTACCTAACCGGTTTTTCAATGGTTCTCGAACTGGTGTTGGCTAGTGATCAAATCAGTAAACAGTCAAATCCTTGGAAAAATGAGCAAAGTTAAAGAGTGCGCTGGTCGGGAATCGAACAGTTTTATTTAATGGGTAACAAGGTTTCGAACACGGTCTATTAATGTTCATAGTCATATTATCAGTTATAACTACACGACTTTGAAACTTGAGTTCTGTAGTTTTCTTTGTTCTCTCCTAATTATCATCGTAAGGTAGTAGAATTTTCAAGATATCTGGATGCACAGATATTGCATCATTCCTATTACACGTGTTTGCAGTTGATTCGACAAACAAAGCTTCCGTTATCACTGTCCCCCTCCACCCTGTTGTTATATTAGATTTTACAACTGTCATCTTATCTCATCATCCTATTGTGCGTAACTGCATGTAGTGTTGCTGTCCGTCAACTATTCTCTAGATATCTTATCAGAGTCAGCTAATCTAGATTTTGCTAGGTCTTCGTGCTCCGCTGGTCTAATTGACTCCGTTCAACTACTTTGACCTATGTATTTGACCTGACAATCATCGCAGATAGAGTATTAGATGAAATAAATTGTTTTGCTTAATTGGCTTCCCTGGTAGGATCCTTTAACCAATTAAGTTTGTTTCTAATTGAGTTTGTGGGTGGTTTGGATGCCAACCACTTTTATTGCTGCCTACATTGTTAAAAATTCTCAGCCGTCAGTTGGTTTCCGAGGTTCCTTCTTTGTATGGAAGTACTACTGATGATAAAAATTCCCTAATGTTGGTGTTGTCATTATCCTCTGCATGTTTGACATGCTTGTCGTCATTAATATTACCATTGTTATCAACTTTAATTTTACATTTCCCTACATACTTTCTGACTAATTTATCAGGGTAATGATTAATTAAGTTTCAAAACTTCTCTTATATGCCTAACTTCCTGTCTTAGATTTTCCTTAGCACTATTTAGCTTTTGTACCCTATTACTTAAACATTACACTAATCCTACTTTTGCTGACATAAGGGTGGGATGATCCGAGAATTTTACCGACCCTACAACGAATAGGGGGAAATAAAGAAAACTATAAACTATAAAATGAGTTTCGAAGTTATGCAGTTATAACTGATGATAGGGCTAACACAAAGATATACACGAGGCAACATGGATTTCGCCTGACGGACATACCACAAACCAGATGGATTTTATCTCAATACTGCTAAACGAAGTGCAGACGCAGCCTGTTTGCTGGCAACAAAGTCGAGACGGGGAGCAGATGTGCGCTCAGACCATCATCTAGTTCAAGGAACCTTCAAGCTGAAGCTGAAATCCCTGAAAGCAACTAGAGTCAGGCCACTGTAATTCAAGCTCAACATTCAGAAACTGAAAGACAAAACTACAAGGGTTGCCTTTTATTACAGATCAGATCAGATCAAAATTGGAGACACTACGTGGTGTGGTATCACTAAGGAAACCTGTGTGGAAGAACATTGGATCTAACTCTCTGAAGTGGATGTTCAGTAAACGTGTACAACTGTTCTAGGAAGAAAGAAAAGACAAGACAGGGAATGGCTGTCAACGGATACCTAACTGGAAGCTAATAGAAAAGAGGAGAGTAGGATGGTGAAAGAGAAGATGACTCAATGTAAAGATGAACAATAATAGATTGTGTTCGAAAGTGTGTCATCCAGTAAACAATAATAATACTGTTTCACACTGTGTGTGATATATCGAATAAAGAAATTATGATATGAAATCACATACTACCACAGTACCCAAATGTGTTACATATATATATATATATATATATATATATATATGATAACTTGAACCACAAAACCTATCTAGTGAAGATTCAATTCCTGAACCATTCACTCCCAATTTCTCGTTACGAAGGTGAATTTACTGAGTCTTTTTCATTTCATTGACTAAATTACATCTTCACTTACCTCTAATTTAAGTGTTTATCTTTAAAGTATCATGAATATTTTAATAAGGCATAAAGAAGACAAATTTCGTGAGATGATGATATCGTCATTTCGTAGTTTCTTTACAACCGCTTTATACAACTAACATGGTTGGTTAACAATAATAAAACAAGATAAAGTTCATGACAATTTCTCAGTTAATTAAAAAACAAATTACATACTAATGACCAATCATATTTAGATAGGTCAAGTATTCAGTCCATGGTAGGCGAAGGTTGAAGTCTATTGTGTTCTCTTTGTACACACAGTTTAGGATATATGTGATTAATCCAAAGTCCTACCATCACCCTCAATAACCAACCTTGAATTAGAGTTGTGTGATGAAATTAATTGTGAAACAGTCATTAATATTGATTTTGTGACTTGATACTAAGTTGTGCTTTGCAATGGATGATGCTGGATTTCTATTCAGATTAATAACTTCATTGGGATTTCCTATATGATTTAGTAGCCATTTTGGGACACGTTCTTTTCGACGACATTGGAACATTCTATTGGTTCTACCTATATAGATATCACCGCAAGTGCTGCTAAACTTGTAGATACATTTTGAAGTAGAGTCCACAGAATATTTTCCTTCAGTCATAGGTACAGGGATCGAAAATGTCCGATTGAGAACGTGTGCGCTTGATGGCTTACCGAAGTCTTTGAGCCAGCTGTCAACTGCATAATTTAATCGCCCTTGAATAGTAGGCTAATAAAGGGGTAGCCTTCCAAGTACTCAAAGCCTTACACAACAACTGGCGGTCAAGTAAACTTGCCTGGCCTATATCGCTCAAACACATGTCTTCAGCTTCCGTCTTCCAACTTTGACCAGACGTTTGAGCAGTCGACGGTTCTGAAAAATGCCAAAGGGTGAGGAATCACAGTGAACCGAGAACTTACCGGCACATGAGTCCACACCCACGCAGAGACTCCATGCCCACCATAGACACCAGAAGGAGAAAGTGAAATGCTACGCTTGATGATGGATACGAACGATTATGGAAAAGCAAGCACTCTCTCAAGTTGACTTACCATCCCTCTTGTGAAAATATAGTTTCCATTTATAATATATATATATATATATATATTATTGATTTCTTCATGAACGTTATTCATCTACTTTATTTTTGTTTATCACAACAAAAAAACGACTGCCTAGAAAGATAAACAGTTCAAATAGGCGAAATGAAGAAGAGGATTTATTTCCTCTCCTCTCGCCCAAAAAAACTATCTCGTTGTATGATTGATCTATGTATTTGCACTTTCTTACCTGTGAAACTATGACTCCTATTACTTACAACCCTCATTACACACAGTTGTTCCGGGCAATTCGGTGTATAATAATAATAATAAATAAAAATAAGCAGAAGAGAGGGAGAGAGAGAAAGTGAATCAATTTAAAGTGCATTCCAGTTTTGTTTTATTTGTTAGCCATCTTTTTGTATGTTTCATATTAGTATCATCTTTGAAATTGTTTTCGTGTTTTCCATTACAACCGGTTAACTCCTTTGATTAGTTTGCAGAGGTTTGACTGGTTGGAAGATTTCATCAAGAGCTGACATCAGTTAGAGAATCATTGGAAATCTTTAAATATTCCCATTTTTAAATATTAGAACAAGACATATAATAAGCGGATAATATTGTTGTTTTCAATTAGATCTTCTTTAGGCCTTACTCTAATTTACATAGATTAATATATATAAATTTTCGCCATGGGTTCTCCATTGGGGTCAATTTTGGCAGATTTCTTTCTTGCTAAGCTTGAAAATGGTCCGTTGAAACAAGTAATAGATAAAACTGATTCTTATTTTCGTTATGTTGATGATACTTTCATTATTCTTGATGTGAAAGCTCACAAGAATGAAATGTTAATAAAATTTAATGATGCACAACCATCGCTCATCTTCACTTGTGAAGAAGAACAATATGGTAGACTACATTTCCTTGACGTCCAATTGAGCAGAAGAGAGGATGGTTCGCTCAAAAGAGATGTCTATAGAAAACCTAAATCTGTAGGACAATATACACATTTCCTCAGTTTTGTACCAATCCGATACAAAGTCAATTTGGTCAGATGCCTCACGAATACAGCAAGACGCATCTGTACAGATAACTTCCTAGAAAATGAACTAGGATACATCCAAAGTACACTAGTCCAAATGGGTTATCCTAGTAGATTTTTTAGGAGACACGTGAACACCAAGTACAATAAAGAGAAACTAACAACAGTTGAAAAGAAACAACTGTTCATGAAATTGCAATTTAATGGGGACGTGGCTAGATAAGTCTTACATATGAGATTATTGAGAGCGATAAAACGGACTTATACTGCCACCACCCTTTGTTTGTCATTTTCCAGCCGAACAATTATGATCGTTCAAGTGAAAGACAAGCTACTTAGCTGTGCCACTTCTATGTTTATCTACAAATTTAGTTGCTCCTGTGGAGAGAGCTATATAGGGTGAACAAGTAGACAGCTCAACAAACACATTAATGCGCATCTTCATTCATGGTTCGGATAAGGCCAAAAAAAGTGTATCAGAAGTTCTATTTTGACTCATTTGATTGATAGCGGTCACCAAGTGGACAAAAATAGTGCCTTCAAAGTTATCTATCGCATTCCATCGAGATTTTCGAATGAAATCAGAACTCGTCTTTTACATGTAGCTGAAGCTATGGGGATTCGAGAGAACAATCCTAGTCTTTGCATAGAACAAAAGAAGTTTGTTCTATCTTTGTCTCTCTCGTGGCCTAGGGAAATTCTAATTGGGAAAAATCCTTCCACCCTTTCTTATTTTCCATTTTCTTCATACTTTTATGATATTAATTTAAACTCTGATTATCTGTCCACTTCACCTTCCTTTAGTATTACGTAACTTTTAAGATCTGATCTAATTTATTTATTGAATTGTCTACATATACACATATTACTACCTTTTTTATTCTTATCACCTGCATAAACCTTATTATTAATATTTTGTTATCATTATAATCATCGTTATTAACTACATTCAAAACATTTACCACATTATTATTATTATTTGATCCACAAAATCACCGTCACTGGTTGAAATTTTTATATATAAATCTATGTAAATTAGAGTAAATCCTGAAGAAGATCTAATTGAAAACAATATTGTTCGCTTATATGTCTTGTTCTAACCAGTGGAAAAGCTGAGAGTACCGGATGAATGTTTCGTCCTATTTTGCGGCTCCTCATCAATATGTATCCACTGCCAGGGTTTGGACTCAGGATCTTCTGGTTGCAAGGCGAGCTAGCGCATAGACCATTAAACCACTAGGACCTGATCAATTGGCCAACGCACGAATTCCGACTACTAACAATTTATGATATAGTGCGAGCACTAGTCATTGTCATCACTGGTGAGTATTGGTCCTCACACTCGACCTGCTGTACCCTACTGGTCACGACTTCCCATTAGAACTCAGGTAACTACCTACCTGAAAAGGGGGGGTGGTGTGAAGACAAACACTCACCAGTGATGACATTCGCTAGTGACAGTCACACCATATCATGAATTGGCAGAAGTTGGAATTCATGAAACGTTGAATTGGGGCCCAGTGGGTGAATAGTCAACGAGCTCGCCTTGTGACCGGAACATCCTGGGTTCGAACCCTTGTGGTGAGTGCATACGGATGAACAGTCCTAAACTAGTGGGACGAAACAGCCTGCCAGTTTTCCAATGATCTTCTAACCGGTGCTCTTCGGGTTTGGCAATTGAAAGAGGCGACTTCTTTCAAATTTCTCCCGTTGATATTGATATGTACTTGTTGTTGGTGGTCTATTCGGATTGGGTATTTTCATCGCATTCGTCTTCATTCAAAATCCTATGTTGTACCATCATTGAAGACTTTTAACGACTCTAATCAATGTGCTTATAAACATAGTAGGTGTACTTTAGATGCCACTGTTATCATGCATCATAATATTGTCTCTAATTTAGACAGAGGTGTCAGATATATTCAGTTTGTCTGCCTTTGACTCTGTACCTAGGCCCTTTTTGTTAAACAAGCTTGTTGTGACACAAGCACAGTGCTGAACTAATAAGTGATTGCATTCCTATTTTTCTGATAGGAAGCAGTACACTGTTTACAATGGGAAGTCCTCCATTGCTTCAATTAGTCTAGCTAGTGTTCCTCAAGCAGCGGTTCCTTCTCCCTTTCCGTTTTCCTTCTTCTTTCATGACCTGCCCCATTCTGACGAAGTCAATTTTGTTCAGTATACCGAGGATCTGACTGTATCTATGCTGGCAGCTACTTCTCACTCAGATCGTTACAAAATGAATAGCTTTTTATTAGAAATTAGTCAGTAGTCCATGGTGTAAAATGGTCTGAAGCTTAATCTCTTCAAATGTCAGTCAGGTGGTTAATTTCACTTTCAGATGCAAGCGCAACTTACATGAACTGGTTAGCACGGTTCCACTATTATAGATGGCACAGAAGTTGAAACCAAATCGAATGGTAAATACTTTGGATGGTGTATTTCCTCTGATCATCTTTCCTCGTCTTCCCCCTCATCCACCAATCATATTAGTTTCCAGAAAGATATTTCGTATAACGTCTTATGCAAGGAAGTTAAAACGATCTGGTATCATTCACTCTCCACTGTTACTGTTTGTTAATTCTTGTATTCTACCTATACCTTTTTACTGTCCCTTCTGAATCTTTCCATGGCTACTCAAAAAAGACTTTGTTATAATGCGAAGGTCATTAAAAGCTGTCAGTAGGGTGGGCGAGTGGGGTGTGGCCAAACCAACCCGTCAAAACTATTGTAGATAGATATGTTGACTCCTGCAAAGAATTAGCAAATATTATCCTGTCAAACTCTAAATATCCTCTCTATACACAACTCTCTCCTTGTATCTATCTCATCAAGTAGGAGAAGTAGAAGCAACTATAGAAGATTGTATGCTGAGACGACCAAGTATAAAAACTCTAAAATACCTTATTTGTTAGGCAGACATCTTATGTGATGAGGGAAGAGTGCAAGGCAGGAAATTACCAACTAACTTACTGCAAAACTCTAAGCAAACGGGATTTTTTATTTTCTTCTCATTTTTACATTGTTTTTAATATTTTCACTTGTTTTAATTCCATATTTATTTCTTATTGAACAATGTGAATGATGTAAATGCCCTATATTTAAATTATTGCCGCTATAATGAGAAAGCTAGATGCAATACTGTACTGACCTACGTGCTGAAAATTCCAAAAGTACCGTTTGGAATAAAAATATTATTACTGGTATTCTCTGCCTCTTCTGCCAAACTGTTAGTTTCCACCCATAGATCTTTAGAATTTGTGTGACACATTAGATGTTTTCAAGAGTTTGGTTTGTGAGGATTATATTTGTGAAGAAAATAAAAGACGAATTCAGCGAAGAAAATTTTCTTTATCGACGAAATCATCTTCAGAGGCTGTAAAGTCGGATTTATACTTACCGAAAATGTATGGTGGTCTATTACTGAGTAATACGGGGGGAGTGACATAATTGATATAATTACTCGGAAGTGGCTTTAGAAGTGAAAATTAAAAATTGTAAATTACGTGGTACTCAACGGCAAAAAGGTAGAAATTTGATAAGGTTAAAATTGCTATTGAGTTAGAATAAAGGTAGTTGACTGTCAATTTAACAAGTGTGAAGAGGATGTGAAAATGTACAAAAGGAACATGTGAGAGTGATAGTAGTGAATTAATTATTAAAGAAAAACGAAATAAAAGTAAAATTAAAAGTCAAAAAAAGAAAAGAAAAAATGAGAATTTCACACCCTCTTTACACTTCTAAAGCCACTTCCGAGTAATTATATCAATTATGTCACTCCCCCCGTATTACGCAATAATAGACCACCATACATTTTCGGTAAGTACAAATACGACTCTTAAGCCTCTGAAGGAAGATGATTTTTTCGATAAAGAAAATTTTCTTCCCTGAATTTGTCTTTTATTTTCCTCATGATTAGATTTCACTTTACGAGTTTGACCACGGATTGATATCAGTTAGAGAGAGCCATTGAAAAACCAGCCACAGGGAGTACAAGACAGCCAGCTGCTTCCTCCGGCCTAGTTTAGGAATCATCTTACACACCCACTCAACAGGGGGTTCGGACCCAGGACATTCCGGTTACAAGCAAGCGAGCAAGCTCGTATACCATTCAGCCACTGGGACCCAATTAAATGAATTCTAACTCCTACCAATTCGTGATTTAGCACAACCATGAATTGGTGGTGGGTGCGTACTGCCGATGATTCCCAAACTAGGATGAAACATCTGGCTGTCCAGTACTCCCTGTAGCTGGTTTTCAATGATCCTCTAACTGATTTTATTCCGTTGGTCCAACTCATAAAAACATTAGATATTATTATTATGAATCATCCTCGAAGTCCAGATAACCAATCGCAGAGACACGCATATATCGCGTCGATGATGTTGTTCATGGTACAGAGCTCACTTCATATTAAGATCAGCTGTGATGATGTCGTCTACAAAAAGAACAGTAAAAGCTTCACCTACCTGAGTTATGAATCTTCATCGCACTAATTCTCTAACTTTATATTAGATCAGAAAAGATGAAAAAAAATTGGGTTTTATTGGTTAGAGAGAAAAAAATATTCTACAACAGATGTTATAGATTAACAAAATATGTTTTAGAAACATTCAAGGACAATAAAACAGATTTACTACTGTGGGAACTTTTACTAATTAAAGCTTCTTGACTTTATTTTTCCACTTATATTGAGATAATGACAGTGAATTGTCTGAAATTTTGCTGTTGGTAATTTTTAGAACCAAAACAGAAGGGTGAGACAAGCTACCATTTTATTGTACTTGATGGTATGATTAGCAGTTGAATCTAGAATTCAAATTTCGTCCTATTTTGGACTCGTCCTCAGTTAGATGTTCTTACCTCCCACCTAAGTCAAGTGGCTGGCTGGTTTCAATATATAACTTTGCACAGATGTGCAGCAGTTCGAGTCGCCACATTCCCTCCATGTAGCATACAAAGAAAGAGAAGAAAGTAAAAAGAAATGCAAAATAGAAACAGTAAACAGAGATATGAGACTAAAGGAATAGTAATAACGAAGAACAATATAGTTTCATTGGATATTATAAGTCACAAAGAATGGATGCCTCTGCACCATTGAAAACGATTTTAAGCTATATCACTAATTGTCTCCAGCCTTCATCGGACCCAACCATGATGTCTACACCTTCCTACGTGACCTAAACCAACTGTTATGGATTTTATTGACTGATGAAGCCATGTTTTCGTTTGACCGCCACTAGCTTAATCTTTTCCACCCTCACCCTATTTAAACTAACATTCTCCATCGAGGAAGGCGATGACTAAGCTGGGCATGCGTGACACATGTCCTAACCATCTCAATCGATGTAACTTCATAGCCTCGTTGATTGATTTCCCCTACTTTACAGCACTCGACGGAAGCCTAACAAACTCAATATTGCTCACCTTATTATACCAGTTAACACGAAAGGTAGAACACAGACACCTATGATCAAAGACACCTAGCCAACCTTTTCATGTCTTCCACCTTCAATGCCCATGCCTCGCTCACAGCCAGCCATCCATAAAGGAGGTTGGAGCGAACTGCTGAGCAGTACACGGTGTAACGGAGGAGAACAAGACACTTGGTAACGGAATATTTTTAATTCTCGAAAAATAGTCATTAAGACATTGAAATAAGAGCTGTCTACTAGCCAAATTGGTAGACAGCAATTTACGTCAATGTTTACGTTCTCAAGATTTGTCGTGAGAAAATGTGAACAAAGATTGATTCAAAACCGACCACAGCAAACTTTGCGTAGGCGGATGCAGTTAACATATAGAGGATTTGACATTCAAGAAACAGTCACACAGAGATGAAAGATTAACTTTACGTGAGAAACAACCAATCAGAGGACTGTGTTTCTTTCTTAACTAAACGATAATATTGTACATGAAAATATATAAATATGCTTTGATTTCCTTAATAAACGATCTGTTGCCTGGCCCTTGTCTTCTGTTGTTACATTTGGTGTCGCTGCCTGTCGCGAAATGAAAGTCCCATGGCCTGCAGCTTTTAAAGAAGGAGACATATGGATATTCTTGAGGGACTTCGAAGCTATTGCAGAGTTGAATGGCGTGCAAGAGCCATCAGTGAAGACGGTTGTACTTGGAATGCTACTGAGAGGCCGGGCGAAGGCAGCTTATGACAGTGTGAGGCAAATAGAGGGGCAAGCGAATTGGAAGTTAGTGGTTGAACGCTTGAAGCAGGAGTTTGACAGCCCGATGGACAGAGAGCGGTCAATGCTGAACTAATTTGTTCTTATTTCAACGGAATATTTATTTAGAATTTGATATCTCTAATTGTAGGTAACTTATATACACCTTGTCTACAAGTCCTCATTTGCACAGATCTTCCGTGTGCTTGTATTTGCTACTTCTACCATTCCTTGGTATTGTGTGTTTCTTTGTCTTTTTCGTGTCTCCCATATTTTGCTGCCATCCACTGGTTCATTTTCTCACTCTCTATTTCTCTCTCTCTCCGTCTCTTTGACATCAAATCTTTCTCTCCGCTATTGAATATTTTTATATGTCGATGAACATCTACCTATCTCTCTCCATTATATACTACTGATAAACCTTATCAGTAGACTAACTAAAAACAAGACTGACAGTATTTCACCCAAAAACTATTCAAATTGTGCCTTGAGATAGATAATTGTGCGCGTGTGTGTCTAAATTCCATTGCATTTATGACGTCATACATACAGACATACATGAATAGCTGAATAATAGTGTATGTGTATGTGTTTGTATGCAACAGAACACTGACTGGCACAATCAGTCTGAAACAATAGTCTTTGTCTGACTATGTGTATATGTAATAGAGAAAGAGGATGATACAGAAGGAGTTACTAAGGTAGTTATGCGTCTAAGGTCATCTAGCTAATGTGTGTGCATGTAGCGAACCTGGTGGAAATATTGAGATTACCGCCAAAATTTTAAAAATAGCAACCAGACAACCTTGACTCAGTTAATATAAACAAAATAAAGAATTGGAAAAAGAATGTGGTGAAATAAAAAAAGTGTAAAATATCAAAATATTGATTGAATAACATGCACGTTTAAAATTTTTTTAATCTTTTTGCTCAGTATGTTCGGCGATGGTGGGGTGGCAGGGTGGTAATATGGATTCCCCCGGGGAGGAATGCTTACATAAACAAGATGTGCAGTTTATGTGTTTTGCTGACTCAAATTACTTGAGTTAATACAAAATGGTATTTAAGAATATGAAGACTTTTGTAAGAAACCATAAGATAAGTGAGGCTTTGGTTGGACACCTGCAGCTAGTGTGATATGTCTAGTGCAGTCAGGTTTCCAGTGTAGCCACCATGCCACCAGGTAGCTCACCATCATTGTGCACATTGATTTGATGATATTGGATGGTTGGAGGCAATCGGCCACAGGAATCCTTGCTTGACCTAGGTTTCGTGCTAGTTGACACTCACCAGACAGTCGGAAAGGCGCATCTGCAATCTTGCAGGAGCTCATGTCCCTACTGACGGGTAGAATTCAGTCTACACCGAAGATAAGACTATATACATCACACTAGTTACTAGTGTCCAATCAAAGTCTCCAATACAGTCTTACAGGAAGTCAATCGCCAGCGAGCCTGAATAGCTCAGTGGTAGTAACGTCTCTGACTGCAGGCGGCACTGGGTGACGCGGGTTCGAATCTCAGAATGGCTTTGATTTCCTTCAAGGTTGCAGATATACGCCTTTCTGACAGACTGGTGAGTGTCAACTAGCACGAAACCAAGGTCAGGTTGAGCTTCCTGTGGCCGATCGCCTCCAACCATCTAATAAGTGAAGCTTTTTGAAATATTCTCGTGTACACTTTTAAGCACTCCATATTTAATCGCTACTGTTTATTATTTTCTTGGTTTCCTAGTGCAGCATTAGGACTTCAGCAACACGTCTCCATTTTATCCTGTTTTCTGTGGCTTTGTTTTTACTCAGTTCTTCCACTCACGAACTTCTACATTTCATCCTTGGACCCATGTCTAGCTCATCTATCTCTCTCGGTGTGCATTCAGGTTTCGCTTGACGTCCAATAAGAGTATTATGGTCCAATCCGTATGAATTTTTTTCCGCATATATTTTTTTGAGGATTAGATGCTTCGTTAGTTCGTTTTCAAACTTCCTTCTTGATGACAGTTTCTGCCCTGCCACCCGTCTGGTCTTCAATATCGAGTAAGAGAAGGTAGATGTTGGGTGAAAGCTTTTAGTAGCCTGTTAGAAATGTGTTTCGCGATGTACTCACCGAGTCTCTGAACTATATCAATAATTACTGACTTAACATTAATGTTAGATATGAATATTGAAAATCTGTAGGTGGCACAGCGGCAGAATGCTCGCCAATCACGTCTCATGTGGTTTGGGGTTCGATCCCTGGCCACTGACTCACTCTTTTACCTCGCTTAGCCAGTAGTAATAACTGATATAAGTATAAAACTTGGGTACTGTGGTGGTAGAGTGTAACTCCATTAGACATAAGATATTATTTTGATAAATCACACATTGTTTGTTATACAGTAATATTAACTGATGACCACGTTTCAAGCACAAACTATAACTGCTCATAATCACATCAAGTTACTCACACAACTTCTTTCCTTCATTTATATACATGTGTGGAATTGATGATTAGACATTCGATTGAATAAAATCAGTAATATGGGATAATGTACATTCAGAAATAATAGTACGAGTGTTATCAGTCAAATACAATCAGATGGGAAATAAGACGAGTGTTTTTATAGTCATAATAATTAACTTGTTAGAATGTTATGATGTACTTGAATTGAAATAGAATTTTGAGATTATTTATTATCCTCCTCTGATTTGACTGACTAGTGGTAATAATATCTTCCATATCTCTGGTATTTGTATTGAATCACTTCTATTGCATGTGTTGTGTTGTGTTGGGTGTAGACTGAATGAACCAGGATTCAGTAATCAATCTCTCTTTGTCTCCACCGAAATAGATTACTTTTTAGAATCTTAACCCTCTCCCACTCTATTGTTTGGGTGGGTGTTAATGCATGCAGTTCTATTGCTGAGCTTTTTTCTAAATTACTTCTCTTTTCGGGGTCAACCATTCTTACCTTTGCTAAATTCTTATGTTCTGACAATCTGATTGCCCCCGATCAACTAGTTTGACTTATGTAGTTGACCTAACTCACAGTCATTGCAAGGTTTTTTCTAAATTATATTATTTTGTCTAATTGGTTCAACCTACCTACAGAGCTTTTCCTACCTTAGTGAGTTTGTAGGTTTAAATGCCACTCTAATTCCTGCTTTATTGAGAATCCTACGTAGGGTCTCAGATGTCCCCTCCTTATATGGTATAACAGTGGATGACTTTTATTCTCTCTTATTTATGTTATCACTACTAGTTTCACCATTATTTTTATTTTGCTTTTGGCCTTTTTCGATCTTCCTAATGAATTTTATAGGATAGTTATTCGACACTTCTCTAAGCCAGTAGTAATAAGACTTGTAAAGAGGAAAGGTTGGGCATGAGGCCGGCTAGCAACTCCATCCCATAAAAGTAAATAAACACCACTGCTACCGAAACTTCAAGTCTCTAGCTTGAAGCCACCTATGTTCCACTGGGAACGATTTGGTAGCAGTGGTGTTTATTTATTTATACGGGATGGGGTTGCTAGCCAGCCTCATGTCCAACCTACCTTCTATACCACTCTTACTACTGACTTAGCGAGGTTGAGGTTGAGTGCGTTGGTGGCCGGGGATTGAACCCCGAACCACATGAGGCGTGGTTGGCGGCAAGCATTCTACCGCTGTGCCACCGACGCCGGAGTGAAATAGACCTTCTCAATGATTCCAGAATAATGAAGGTATATCTTGCTTTCTCTACCGCATCCTGTCCCCATTAAATGCAAAGTTGTTGTTCTTTTTTGCAAAGTTTAAGGCAAAGCAGTCAGTCAGTTAGCTACGTATCAGGTTTCAAATGTTCAAGTTTAGGTGTGTTCTGTTGGCCTTTGGTGTGTGACTATTAGATTAACGAAAATATAAGAATCTTAGTGTGCTGATTTTTAACTTCGATGTTTTTTAAAAAAAAAATAAGCTTTTAACAGTTATGTAATGGTTCTAGGCTTTTAGAATTAATATCAGTATTAATATATGTTAGAGTATATGCATGCATTCGTCTGTTAGTTAGAGTAGTGTACATTTGAAAAGGTGGGAATAGTGTAGATTTTGAATTAGTTGTGTTCTCTGCACATGCTGGTTGATTTAATTATGAAGCTTTCGTCGTCTCCCCTCTTCTAGACAACGTCTCTCTTCAGTGAAGGTTTTAGTATAAAATGAACTCCTTGAATGATACAATTGTGTCTCCTGGCAACCATCTTCGTGACTGGTAGTTGATTTACATATCTATTGATCATTTTTATTGACTTGGAATTTGAAATTTCTTGTCGCATTTGATTTATTTTTAGTAGCTGATAAATTTATTATTATATTATTATCCCCCTAAGTTCCGAGTGCAACATACACATCTCTACTTTCTTCTATTTTCTGCCATCCACTTCACCTGGGTCCACGATTGCCCATAATCTCTCATCTCCTCTGTGTCACTCTCCAACCGACAATCCACTCGTAGCTTCCCATTGAAATTCCATTCAAGGGATGGCCTGGCTGGCGCGCGATGTTATTCGACAGCCTCCTAAACGTATGCCCGATCAATCCGTCTACATTTTCTCCTACATTCTGGTGACCGATAGGCTCTTGGTTGGTTCGTTGCTAGCCAGAGTTTCTTGTTGCAAATTCTTTCTGGCCGGCCATTTAATTTTCAGCATAGAATCAGAGAAGGCAGATGTTGATAAAAGGCTGCTACCTGTTGGAAATCCTTTTCGTGACACGCAAAGTTTCTGACCCATATAGAAGGACTGACTTGACATTGGTGTTGAAAATCCGAATCTTGTTCCTTATGCAGCGGAGTGCAGAAGATTTTCAAACTGGTTTCAGGTTGGTTGATGAAGGTGTATCTTAACTTACTGATTCTGGCCGACTCTGACATCTTCATCCCTTCCTACTGCATGTAGTTGAAACGATGCTTCCTGGATGAGTGAAGGCCGGAATTAACCTCCGTCAAATCCCTCCAACTGATGGTTATTGGTGCTGGTTGCTGTTGGTGATTGGTTGGTCATCTTCATTACCCCCGTCTTCCCTATGTTCACCTGGACTCCTGTCGTTGCTACCAGATTCTTCATTCAGTTTGTTGATGCATCAGTGGTTCAAAGGTAGAACACTCGCCAACCCCGCCTCACTTGGTCCGGGGTTCGATTCTTAACCACTGACGCACACTCCTAAACCTCACTCAGCGCGTAGTAAGACCAATAAAGAGAGAAAGCTGGAGGATGGCGGCGTGCGGATAACACAACTCTGGCTACTGAAACTTTAATGTTTGTAGCTCGAAACCCCTCCATTCCACTAGGAACGCAAAGGAGTGACATTATCTAAGGTATTTCAAACATATGGTGAATTGAGAACATTCAACTCCATTTGATGAGAAGTCCTTCAAAGTCATATACAAGATCCGATCAAATCTCTCTCTCAAAGGGATTGAAATCAAGGCATCTGTCTGGGCATAACTGAGGCACTAGCGGTCCAAAAGTTCAAACCCAGGCTATGTATTCAGAAGAAATATGTCCAATTGTTGTCTCTACCGAGGTCACCATCACACAAGTGAACATCGGAAGTCGATGTTTATAAAAAAATGAGAGAGGCCAATTAAAAAAGTAGACAAAGTGAGAAAAAGGACTTAGTAATAATAATAATAATAATAGACATTACGCAGTACTCAACAACGGTACAAAGGAAGAAAGGGTTAGAAATTTTAATAAGGTTAACATTGCTATTGAGTGAGAAGAAAGGCGGTAGTTGAGTGTCCATTTAACAAGTGTAAAGAGGGTGTGAAAATGTACAAAAGGAACATATAAGAGTGATAATATAGTGAATTAATTATTAAAGTAAAAGTAAACTAAAAGTAAAATGGGAAATTTAAAAAAATCAAAATTTTTTACAGGGAACGACTAGTGAAGAGGTGTTAAGACCAAGGTAGAATAAGAGACTGGACAAGTTTTTTCTGTATACAGAGTTCTGGGTTGTATTGACGAATTGCCAGCGCCTTCATCGTCAAACACAAAAGCCGAAACCTGACGCTCTTTGTAGTATTTGGCTTCACACTGGTGGAGCTACGTGCCTTGAGTTCACCAAGTGGTTGAGAGTTGAGCTAGTAACTACTGTCTTGCATTGTCCTTTTGCTAACCATGCTGGATAATTTTCAAATTTCCAACGCTTTCTTCCTTTGTGCTGTTGTTGAGTACTACGTTATTTAAAAACTTTTATTTTTACTTCTAAAGTCACTTCTGAGTAATTATATCAATTATGTCACCTCCCTCCTATTACTCAGTAATAGACTAATAATTGGCACTGTATTGGGTTACGTAATCAGGCAAGGATTACCAATTAACTTATTTGGAGGATTTATAACTATTATGTACTGACAATGTCCAGTTCATAATTGAATGTGAGAACTTTTGACAAGTGGATGTCGTTGATATTATTATTATTGTTCCCTTGGGATCCTAGTGGAACATAGGGCTTCAACTGCACGTCTCCACTTGCTTCTGTCTTGTGCTGTATTTTTCACCTGAATCCATGTTAGTCCATACTGCTTCATCTCCTCCTCACACGATCTCCTCCATGTCACCCTTGGACGTCCCACTCGCCGCTTCCCTTTCGGGTTCCACTCGAGGGCCTGACGCGCAATGTCACTCAACGGCCTCCTCAGCGAGTGTCCAATCCATCTCCACTTCCTCCTGCATATTTGTTGGTCGATTGGTTCTTGTTTTGTTTGTTCCCATAGTTTCTTGTTGGTTCTTGTTCTTTCCGGCCATCTGATCCTCAGTATAGAGCGAAGACAGTTGTTGATAAAGGTCTGCAACAGGCTGTTGGAAATATTCTTTGTGACTCGCCAAGTTTCTGATCCGTATAGAAGAACTGACTTGACGTTTGTATTGGCAATCCGAATTTTGTTGTTGATGGTGAGTGACAGCGGAAGATTTCCAGATTGGTTTCAGGTTGATGAATGTGTTTCTCGCCTTCCCGATTCTCGATTTGACATCCTCGTCCGTTCCTCCTGTGGTTGAGACAATGCTCCCTAGATAAGTGAAAGAAGTAACCTCTTTCAAATCCCTCCCGTTGATGGTGATTGGCACTGGATGTTGCTGGGGTTGTTGTTGGTTGGTTATTTTCATGACCTCCGTATTGTCTATGTTCACCTGGAGTCCTGTGTTTGCTGCTTCTTCGACCAGTTTGTCGGTTTTCGCTTGTAAGTCTTCGATTTTGTGTGACATCAAACATAAATCATCCGCGAAATCCAGGTCTTCTAGGTTCTTCACGTCGGTCCAGGATATCCCTGTCTTCTCGTTTCCCACTGTCTGACGCATAATCCAGTCGTGCACCACAATTAGGAATATCATTGGTGATAATAAGCACCCTTGTCTGACTCCTGTGTTTACTCCAAACGCTTCGCTGAGTTTTCCGTCGTGGATCACTTGACATGTGCCGTTGTCGTACAGCTGTTGAATAAGGTTGATGAATATTTGGGGTACGCCGTAGTACTCGAGTAGTTTCCAAATTACTTCGCGGTCAACGCTGTCGAAGGCCTTCTCAAAGTCTATGAAGTTGAGGTAGAGATTTGATTGCCATTCCATGCTTTGTTCGATGATAATGCGTAGAGTTGCGATTTGGTCAGAACATGATTTGCCTTTCCTGAATCCAGCTTGTTCTGGTCGGAGTTCTGTATCCAGTGCGTTCTTGATTCTCTCCAGGATGATGCGACTCAGGATTTTACTTGGCGTCGACAGGAGCATGATTCCTCGCCAGTTCTTGCAGAGTCCTAAGTCGCCCTTCTTTGGTAGTTTCACTAGGTAACCTTTCCTCCAGTCAGTAGGCACCTTTCCCTCTTTCCAGATCTTTTGCAATAATGGAGTAAGCATATCTGCCGTCGTTTCTGGGTCCGCTTTCAGTGCTTCCGGGGTTATTCCATCTGGTCCAGCTGCTTTTCCAGCTTTCAGAAGCTTGATTGCATTGATGACTTCAGTTTTCGTTGGAGGATCGGTGTCCACTTGCAGTTGTGTACGTGCTGTTGTTGGTATTACTGGACGGGTTGTAGGTGGTGGTCGATTCAAGAGTCCTTTGAAGTGGTCCACCCATTGTTTAATCTGTCTTTCTTCTTTGGTAATTGGGTTCCCTTGGCTGTCTTTTATAGGTTTCACTTGTGTTGATCTCTTCCCGGATAGAGACTTGGTTATCTGATATAGTGTCTTCAGGTCCCTTTTGCCTGCTGCATTCTCAGCTTCAGTAGCCAGGTTGTCGTAGAATTGTCTTTCGTCCTTCCTGGCACTCTTCTTCACTTCTTTGTCCAGTGCTGTTTAAGTTGAGTTCAGCGTCTCTTTCTCTTGTCCATCTTTGCATTGAATCATTTTTTCTTTCACCTTTCTCCTCTCCTCTATTAGTTTCCAAGTGTCTGTTGAGAGCCATTCCTTGTCTTGTTTCCTCTTTCTTCCTAAAACCGTTGAGCACGTTTCGTTGAAAATTACCTTCAGAGAGTTCCAATGGTCTTCCACGGATGATTTCTCGGTGGTGCCACGTAGTGTTTCCTGCTTTGCTCTGACAGTTGCAGTGAAAATGTCCTGTGTGATTGTGTCTTTCAGTTTTTGCGTGTTGAACTTGCATTGTGGCCTATCCCCAGGCATCCTCGAGGCTTTCAGCTCCACCTTGAATGTCCCTTGTACTAGATAGTGGTCTGAACCCACATCTGCTCCTCTCTTCGATCTTGTGTCCAGTAGGCTCCGTCTCCACTTGCTTGAGATTGAAATGAAGTCTATCTGGTTTTTGGTATGTCCATCTGGTGAAATCCATGTTGCCTTGTGTATATCCCTGTGTTTGAACACACTGCCACCAATCACCAAAACATTGAAGGCGCAGAAGTCTGAGAAGAGTTCGCCATTTTCGTTCATTTCACCGAGGGCCTCACGACCCATGGTGAGTTCTCTTCCTGTATTGTCTCCTCCCAGTTTCCCATTCATGTCGCCCATCAGGATTTTGATATCGCTTTTTGGGACGTTGTCCATTACTGTTTGTAGTTGACTGTAGAAATCCTCCTTCTTCTCATGTTCTGAGGCGTTTGTAGGCGCGTAGCACTGAACGATTGTAACCTTTTTTCCTTTTGAGTTGAACCTGGCTGTCATTATCCTGGAGAAGATTGGTTCCCACTGCATGAGAGCTTTAGCTGCTGTTGGTGACATCATGATGGCTACTCCCTCGGTGTGCTCGTGATCGTTCTCTGGGTGACCGGAGTAGATTACTGTCTCTCCAGTTGGTAGTTGGCACCTTCCGCATCCATTCCATCTGCTCTCGCAGATTCCCAACACTTCTATTTTATATCTCCTCATTTCTGCGGCTACCTGAGCAGCCTTCCCAGCTTCGTACATTGTACGAACATTCCACGTCCCCATCCTTATTTTCGCTTTCATCGAAAGAAGGCACATCGGCTGACTGGCTTCCCGAAGGCTTTCACCAGCCTGCGTCATTTCACTTCCCCGATTCCAGTGAAAAATAAGGTTATTGTTTGTATTTTTAGAATTTTGAATATATTTGTGCGTTGAAGTTTTAGTAGCAATTTAGTTAAGTTTTGGGGGTGGAGTTGCTAGCACCACGCCCCAACCCTCCCTCTTTATCCGGGCTTGGGACCGGCTAGAATACTAGTGACCTAGTAATCTAGGCGAGGTTATGGCGTTGATATGGGGAGTCCATTAGGACTTTTGTTGGCTAATATATTGAAAACCTGTCCGTTGATTTAATTGCTTAATTGCCTTTGTATAGGAGGTATGCAGACGACATTATTTTGATATGCGATGGTCATGATGATGCGAGTCATCTATTGGATAGATTCGACTCCGTACAGAATCGTCTGAGTCTTATATGTGAGGACGAAAGTCGTGTCCACCCTGCATTTTTAAATAAACTTGTGAGTCGGCGAGACGATGATGGCTCAATAACCCGATTAATTTATTGAAAGCCTACTTGGACAAGGCAGTATTTAAATGATCACAGTTTCTAATTTATGGATGGTGATTAGCAGTGGAATCCAGGATGACCATTTCGTCCAATATGGGAACCGTTCGCCAGCTGGATGTACCTGCATTCCCCAGTGAGTGATGATATTCCCTGCACCGAGACTCGAACTCAGTGCCCATAGTTTCAAACGCCAGCCAAAGCGTTATCCACTAGACCACTTGGACCACGAGAACCATCAGCTCTCGTGCAATGGGTCATATTAGTTGTTTAATTCAATTTTTAGAGCACTTCGGTGCGATCAATCGACGGGAAAATCTAAAAATTATCATTATTGTTTCCTGTAGATCCTAGTGGAACATAGGGCTTCAGCCACGCGTCTCCATTGTGTTCGGTTCTCTGCTAGAGTTTTCACCTGGCTCAAAGTCTGCCCACACGCTTTCATCTCCTCATCACATGACCTCCTCCGAGTCACCCTTGCATTGACGATCAACTCACCGCTTCCCTTTCGGGTTCCACTCGAGCAATGGCTTGTCTAATGATGTCACTTGATGGTTTCCTCAGAGTGTGGCCAGCCAATCCATCTCCATTTCTTCTTGCCTATTTGTTGCACAATCGGTTCCTACTGGGTTGGTTCGCTCATTGCCAGAGATCCCTGTTGCTGATCTTTTCTGACCGGCCATCTGATCAAAATCTAAAAAACTCACTGGGAAATGCAGGTACATCCAGCTGACAAGTCCCAAATAGGACGAAATGCGCGTTATCCTAGCTGGATTCCATTGCTAGTCACCATCCACAAATTAAATTCTAATTAAATGCCCAGACATCGTCGAAGTATCTGCACATGGAGCCGACATGTCAACCTGAAATCGAGCACTTCCGAATTCAATCAGTCGACGGGAAAATCTAAAATTGAATTAAATAATTAATATGACCTGTTGCACAAGAGGTGGCACTCGTGGCCCAAGTGAACTAGCGGATAACGCTTAGGCGTTTGAAACTGTGGGTACTGAGTTAGAGCCTCGGTGGGAACATCATCACTCACTGGGGAATGCAGGTACATCCAGCCAGTGACGAGTCCCAGATGGGACGAAATGAGCGTTATCCTGGCTGGATTCCACTGCTAGTCACCATCCACCAATATCAGGTGTAGATTGTTGGATTTGATAAGTGTATAAAATTATACAAAAAAGCAGCGTGTATTTAACATAATGAAATTGCTTATCACATCCGTGTTGATTTTGTTATTTCATGGGGGAGGAGTGAGGTGTCGTAACCAGGTCAAATTTTGTTTTAGTCCACTATTCCTATTCATCAGACAATTTGGATTCCATTTGATATGAAGTGCTTCCGATGATATCAGACGTTGTTTTTGATTTCTGAAATTTTTATGGATGGTGATTTCAATACTATCAAAATCAATTTTGTGGTCTGATTCTATAGCATGTAGACAACCTATGACTGGCTGGCGATTTTTTCAAGCTTTTCTAGTTCACTAAATAGATTTCTCTCGGTGGTCGAACATAGGCGGCTCTACTGTGTTCATTTCTTCTGATTACTTTGATTTCTTCCTGGTGATGTTTGTCCGATGTATATTTCATCTACTTACTTCTGTGTAGCCAATAACTTAAAATTCCATATTAGTTTGTTTATCAGATATATCACTCACAGTGAGTGAAACAGTATTATTTACTGGATGACATTTCGAACAAAATTTATTGTGACTCATAATCATATCATCAATTATAATCACACGACTTTGAAACTTGAGTTTTATAGCTTTCTTTGCTCTCTCCTATTTGTCGTCGTTAGGGTAGTAGAATTTTCCAGATATCTGCGACAGGTGTTGAATCATTCCTATTACACGTGTTTGCAGTTGATTCGATGAATAAAGCTTCTGTTATCAATCTCTCCCTCCATTCACCCTGTGACATTAGATTTTAAAACTGTCATCCTATCCCATCCATCCTATTGTATGGTTGTGTGTAATTGCATGTAGTGTGTGGTATAGCTGAACTATTCTCTAGATTTCTTATCTTATTCGGGTCAACCAATCTAGATTTTGCTGCTAGGTTTTTATGTTCGGCTAGTCTAACTGCCCCTGTTCTACTAGTTTGACCTATGTATTTGACCTGACAATCATTGCAGGTAGGGTATTAGATAAACTAAATTGTTTTGTTTAATTGGCTCCACTGGCAGGATCCTTTAACCAACAAAGCTTGTTTCTAATTGAGTTTGTGGGTGGTTTGAATGCCAGCCACTTTTATTCCTGCCTGTATTGTTAAGAATTCTGCTAAAGGTTTCCAAGGTTCCTTCTTTGTATGGAATTACTACTGATGATTTAGATTCCTTATTGTTGATGTTGTCTTGCGCATGTTTGACATGCATGTCGTCATTATTATTATTATCACTATCACTGCTATCATTATTTATTTTATTTTTACGTTTCCTTACATATTTCCTGACTAATTTATCAGGGTATTTATTAAGTGTCAACGCTTCTCTTATATGTATCACTTCCTGTCTTAGATTTTCCTTGGTACTACATAGGTTTTGTACTCTGTCACTTAAACATTTCACCAATCCTATTTTCACTGAAACATAAAGTGGGATGATCGGAAGTCCAAATATCTGTTTGAATGTGTGGGTCTCCTGTAAACACACTAGTGTGTTTTACTTCCTATCTTCTTTCCTTTTTACGTTGCAATCTGACATTGGGAGCTCCCCTTCCTGATTTACCAACTCATAAGTGAATTGAATTGCTTCAACCTTCAAGTCGATATGTTCGAAAAATCTATCTATATCTTGTGTTCTAAGTACAGTGAATGTGTCATCTACATATCTCCACTTTACTTTTGGGGTGGGGGTGAACGTTTCAATCGCTATGCTTTCCCACTTATTCATGAATATATCTGCTACCACTGGGGATATTGGTGATCCCATGTGAACTCCCTCAGTTTGTTTGTATATTTTCCCTTGGAATTTAAATACTGTGGAAGTCAGACATAGCTGTACTCCTAGCATTATGTCCTCAAGTGGCACTTTTGTCCGAAGTTCGAGTTCTTGGTCAGAAATGAGTTCGTTTCTGACTGACTGCCTCTATAACCATATTTATTGGTTTACGTGTATATAAACTGACAATGTCAAAAGTAACCATTTTCTCTTCATTATCTAATTTTAAATTATCTAATCTGTATGTTTTAGTTCGTAAGAATTAGTTAGTCTAGATTTCGAGTGGTTTTTAGGGAATTTAATACCATGGCTAAATATATTTAGATAATTCATAAGTAAGTGAATTTCTAAAATCAACTATAGATCTACCTACTAGGGCATCCTGACTTATGAACTTTAACAACACCATACATCCTACTACTGGGGTTATTAGTTTTGGGCATTAAATTAAACCACTTAGACACAACCTAGAAACGGCTTCATTCGGCGTAAAATGTCCACTGTGGATTTCACTGTGTGATACATCCAATAAACAAACTAATATGGAATTACTTACTACTACGGGGTGCCACCAACAATTATACATCTCATCCAACAGCTGTACGACAATGCTGCATGCCAAGTAATCCACAACGGGAAACTTACGGAACCCTTCGAAGTGAGGACAGGAGTAAGACAAGCTGGCTGCCTACTATCGCCAATGATTTTCCTGATTGTGGTAGACTGGATAATGCGACAAACAGCGAGCAATGAGGAAACAGGTATAAAATGGACTCACACAAAAAACGTAGAGGATCTGGACTTCGCCAATGATATATGTCTGATTTCCCACAAACTGGAAGATATGCAAGTAAAAAGCAACAATTTGGCAGAAGAAGCATCAAAGATGAGACTTCAGGTGAACATAGAGAAAACAGATGTGGTCATGAAGATTCCTGGGCAACACCACCAACAGCAACAACAACAATAGACAACAATCAGCATAAATGGGAGAAATCTGAAAGAAACAACCTCTTTTACCTACCTACCTGGGAAGCATCGTTTCAACTATAGGCGGATGGAACTGACGAGGATATCAAAGCAATAATCGGAAAAGCAAGACAAGCTTTCACTACTCTCAAGTCTGTGTGGAGGTTAACAGCACTCAGTATGAAAATGAGTATAAGATCCGGATTTTGAACTCCAATGTGAAGTCAGTGCTACTTACTATACGGATCAGAGAGTTGCACTGTGCGTCATAAAGAGCATCTCAAACAAACTACAGACCTTCATTAACAGTTGTCTTCGCTCAGTGCTACTCATGATCAGATGGCTGGCCAGAAAAGATCAGCAACAGGGGTGAATCTCTGGCAATGAGCGAACCAACAGAGCAGGAACCGATTGTGAAACAAATAGGCAGGAAGAAATGGAGATGGATTGGCTGGCCATACTCTGAGGAAACAAACCATCAAGTGAGTGACATCACTAGACAAGCAATTGCTCGAGTGGAACCTGAAAGCGACTCGGCGAGTTGTTCGTCAGTGCAAGGGTGACTTGGAGGAGGTCATGTGAAGAGGAGATGAAAACGTGTGGGCAGACATGGAGTCAGGTGAAGACTCTAGCAGAGAACCGAACGCGCAATGGAGACGCACGGCTGAAGCCCTATGTTCTTCTAGGAATTAAAGGATACAATAATAATAATAATAGTGCCCAAGTTTTACACATATATTAAAATAACGTAAAATGTTGTTTGTTTTTTTCAATTTTTGGCCACTTCCTATCAATATGTGTCTATATATATATATATATATATATATTACTGATAATTCTTAACACAGTAGTAGCACACGCCACACAGCTACCACTACAACTACTACTTATATCAATACTCTTTTCCTTCTGACATTTTGTCCCCTAATGCCATTAAAAAAGAATTAATGCAATTAGCCTGACAGTTTAACTTTTTTTGGAAGTGGTAATTCACTAAAGACACCAACTATAATCTTACCAATCAGATCAATAAGTCTACGTGTACACGCATGTGTGTATTAATAGTCATCATACAGCCATCCAATCGATATTCATTCTATAATAATAATAATAACAATACTGATAAGTAATTTCAATTTATGTGTGTGTGTATATAGATTCATGAACATGTGGGTATGCGTGAGTGCGTCTACAGTTTGACTTCATATATTTTCTTGTCAGTTTCACCTTTTCGTCCTCCTCGTTGTCCTCTTAAGGTCCTAATGTCTGTCTGGATTTTTCCACACACACACACGTAAATAGCTGTAAGGAGGAGTCATTGCCTGAAGAAAAGAAGCAGAAAGAGACAAAAATACCCAAGAAAAAAGAGGTTGGAGGAGCGGGGAAGAGAGAAAGGATTCGTCTGACCTTTAGTTGTTTATTTATTATGACGATACGGGGAATCGACTGACGTGTTTATATGTACACGTATATATGTTGTACATACACCTACACGCGAATATTGGCTGGCAGTTTAGTGTTCTGATAGAATGGAGACACATGTTAAAGGCATTCGATTTTGTCTCACTAACTAACTAACTAACTGACTAACAGACGTAAGAAGTAAGAGAAGTCAACAATTTGTTTGAAGGCAGGAAAAGGAAGGCAAAGGTAACGAGAAGTAAAGTGGAGTTTCATCTCACCTCTCCCCCTACGAGTCCTAGTTTGGAAAGAAATAGTAGCGTGACATAAGATGTTGTACATGTTCGTGTGTGTATGTCAATGTGTTGTATGAAGTGTATTTTACGACAGACAAGTCCTATATGAGTGTTTGTTGGGGAATTGAAAATACAGTTATACGTGTACATGGATTTGGAGATGTCTATCTCCATGCATGGCTTACATTAATTTGATGATATTGGATGGTTGGAGGCAGTTGGCCACACGAAGCCCAACCTCTCCCAGGTTTCGTGCTAGTTGACATTCACCAGTCAGTAAGAAAGGCGTATCTGCACTTACCTTGAAGGAACTCATGTCCCTTCTAAGATTTGAACCCACGTCACTCAGTGCTGTCTGCAGTCAGAGACGTTACTACCACTGAGCTATTCATGGCTCGCGATTGGCCTCCTATAGGACTGTATTGGATACTTTGATTGTTCACTAGTAAGTAGTGTGATGGGTCTAGTCCTATCTTAGGTGCAGACTGAATTCTATCCTTCAGAAAGGACATGCGTTCCTCCAAGGTTGCAGATACACCTTGCTGACTAACTGGCGAGTGCCAAAAAGCACGAAACCTAGCTTAATCAAGGCTTCCTGTGGCCCACTGCCTCCGACCAATCAATGTCATCAAATCAATTTGAACCGTATTTTCAGTACTGTTTTGTATACTTGAAAAATTTTGTATATTCTTACTTGAGTATTTATACTGGAAATTTTTGGTTGAAATAAGAATCTCTGAGTAGGTGTGTTTGTTTTCGTGGTCATATATGTAATCATTGTACTAATGCATGACTGATCCCATACTCTGATGAGTTATAATATTGAGGTTAGGCTGAGACTGTTTGTTAGGCAAGGAGGGAAAGTCGGTCGATTTGATTGTGAAGCTACATCGATTGGGATGAATAGGACAAACGTGTTGCGTGTGCTTAGCCACACACTCCTCCGCGATCAGCAATGTTAGCTGACCATCGGATTAGGTTGTAGAAGAGTAAGGGGGTGGTGTTGGTGGTCAAACCAAGACATGACATTAATTCAATAAAGTCTTTTACAGTTGGTTTGAGCGATACAGAGAGTTGTATACTGTTTGGTTGATGTCCTCAGGATACTATAAGAACTAATGATTGACACTGTTAGTGTATTATTGTGGTGAGAGCTGTCTGCTAACCAAAATTGTAGACAACACAATTTACGTCAATGTCCACATCCCGAATTGGGGTCATGAGAAAAAACACACTAACAAAGCTTAACCTTGAGTAATTCACCAACCAATCACAGAAGACTTAATGTGTGAAAATACGATTCGCAGATGTATGTCTTAACTTTCTGAGGAACGGTCACAAACAGTACAGAATAACCTTGATCAAGAAAACAACCAATCAGAAGACGCTGGTTCTCTGCTAACAATAACGCCAATTATAATGTACATAAAAATCTATAAATTTCTGATGATTTTCTTCATAAACGATCTGTTGCCTGGCCCTTGTCTTCTGTCGTTACAGTATGACCCTAAAATCATTCTTATTGCAGCATAGATACATTCATTCTGTTTGATCTTCGAAATCGACTAAATCGTTATGTTCTGGCATAATACAATTCATTCTCCAACGCATAGTTCTGCTTCTCAAGTAGCTACACGTAAACTGATATACCTAGTTAAAGATATTAAGGGAAATGTAATATAGGTCACCTAAATGCATATAATAGCTATGAACATTATTCGGGTGTTAGTTTGCGTGGATTTGATTGGTTACACGAATTCATCATGACCTGACATCGTTTGGACGACCTACCTATTCAGGTAGGTAGTTACCTGAATTATAGTGAGAATTCGTGAGGACAAAAACTCGCCGATGACATTGGCCAGTGATCACGCTGCATCCCAGACTGGCTGTTGTATAGGGTCTCAGTGGCCTAATAGTCTATGAACTCTCTTGTAACCGGAAGGTCTTGGCTTTGCACTCCGTATGGTGGATGCGTGCTGACGACGAGTCCAAAACGGGGACGAAACAACTGTCCAGTACTCCGTGGTCGGTTTTCCAATGGTTCTCTAACAGATGTCGGCTCATGATGAAATCCTGTAACTATGAATATTAGTTTCACTAGACTAAAAATTGGTTTTCACTGCGTTATTGGTTCAGTAGTTGAACTATGCACATATAATCTGGATTCGATTCCTAGAGGACACAGTGCTAGATCTCACACACAGAAAATTGGGAAGGTTAAACGTGAGACAAACACCGTCACCCCTTAAAAAGTAACACAAACTCTAATGAAATTTGAAAAAGAAGCTTGAGGTTCTTTGTACCTCTCAGATCGTAAGGACATGAGAACTTATTATTGATTTTCACGCATCATTCTTTAGATAAAGCAATAAGAAAACGTAATTTGTCTTAATCGTAATAATTGAGAATGTGAAGCCAATGTATCCATCCATCTAAGCCCTTTGAACATGCGAAAAATGACGTCACATCCCACTGTATTTGCCAATTTGAATGTACGTGTGGACACACATACCTAGGTAGGATTCATCGATCTCTGCAAGTAAGGGCTGGCTTCAGAGCATATTCCTAAATGGCTCCAGAAACAAATGGAATCTTCAGAACGCATTAATGGTTGAGAACAGGAGACCTAGCTCCTCTATTGAGAAACATATTACAGATGGGAGAGGACATGAAATTGATTTTTACACGTCTTTTAAACCTATCCATCCATCAAATGTGTTTGGGTCGTATCCTAAAGCTTGTGGAAGCCCTAGCTGGCAATTAGGAAGTTTAAACCACCTTTATGCGTTCAAAGTGACAATTCGTCATCACAATGAACCATCCTTGGTAAACTTTGTTTTGATACCAGTCATGGTAGATGTACTATTTATTACCTCTGTTATTTGGTTTAGCGATCTTCAATGTTATTCTCAACTTCAATATATCGTTTTAATTTGACCTAACTTGTCTATTTTCCCACCTCTTAACTCTTTATTAATTTCATGCATGTGTTGCGCAAATACATTACACGATTCAGACAAATTACGTCTTCTTATTGCTTTATCTAAATTCATAAAGGGAACTAATTGTTTTAAATTTTTAAATAGAAGCATCATTCTTTCTTAAATGCTACTCTATTTTATAACGTCACTGTCTAATTTGTATTCATCTTTTCGTTTGTTTTATGTTTTCAATTGAATATATTTAGTTGGTTGTACGCGTTTTTCGTCCGGATAAAACAACTAAAGCTATTCTAATTGATCATCATATGACGGCTGGTGAAGTCGCCAGTATGATGATAGAGAAGAACTTTTTACAACCTTCAATACACTTAGCACTGGTAGAGAAAGTTCCAGCTTTAAAAATTGGTAAGTTTCATTGTTTGTTTCTTTTCGTTGAGAAGTCTTTAAATGGAATTATGCTAATTGATGTGAGAAGTGTGCTGACATCTTATGTTACCCATTAACCGACATTTTCAATGAATCTTTTTCCAAAAGTATTATTCCTGACTCATGGAAAAATATCAAGGTTGTTCCAGTGCCTAAATCAACAAGTGGACCTACTGTTAAGTTTCGACCGATTGCTATTACCTCACCTTTTTTAAAAGTTATGGAAAGACTTATTTTACTTAATCTTGAACCCTCTTTAAAGCCTTTCAATGACCCCAACCAGTTTGCTTATAAACATAGTAGGTGTACCTTAGATGCCGCTGTTGTTCTATATCATAATATAGTCTCTAGTTTAGATAGAGGAGCTAAATATGTTCGGTGTGCCTTCCTTGATTACACATCTGCATTTGACTCTGTACCTAGGTCTCTCTTGCTAAGTAAGCTTGCTGCAACACAGAGTGAGAGCTGGACAAATAAGTGGTTGCATTCCTATTTTTCTGATAGGAAGCAGTACACCGTCTACAATGGAAAGTCCTCCACTACCTCACTTACTTTAGCTGGTGTTCCTCAAGGTGCTGTTCTTTCTCCTTTTCTGTTTTCTTTTTTCTTACATGACTTGCCCCATTCTGATGTAGCCACTTTTGTCAAGTATGCTGATGACCTCTCTGTCTCTATGCCTGTCAACTCTCAGTCAGATTGTTCCAAATTAAATAACTTTCTGTCGGAAATTAGTCAGTGGTCCTCTTCAAACGGTCTTAAGCTGAATCCGTCTAAATGTCAGGTAGTAAATTTCACTTTCAGACGAAAACGTGACCTACAACAACTAGCTAGCTCACATGGTCCCACTATCATTGACGGCATAGAGGTTGAAATTACATCTAATGTCAAGTACCTTGGACTTAGTATTTCCTCCGATCTTTCCTGGTCCTCTCACATCTTGCTAGTTACTAGAAAGATGTTTCGCTTAACGTTCTACGTTAGGAAATTAAGGCAGTCTGGTATAAAGCAGTCTTTGCTTTCTCAGTTTGTCAATTCTTGTATTCTAACCATCCCTCTTTACTGCTCCCCATTAATCTTTCCTGGACTACTTAAGAAAGACTTTGCTTTGCTGCGTAGGGCACTAAAAGCTGTTAGTAGGGCAAGTGGGATTTCGTTAAACCAACTGGTTAACACCATTGTGGATAGACATATAATGTCATGTAAGAAACTAGCGAATTCTATATTGTCAGACCCCGAGCATCCTCTCTATACGCAGCTCTCTCCTTGCATTTCATCTGGTAGAACTAGAAGCAACTATAGGAGGCTATATGCTAGGACTACCAAGTACAAAAACTCCACAATACCTTATCTGGCACAGCTGTTATGTGATGAGAAATCCGTTAGGTATGACACGATCAACTTACTGCGGCACTCTAACAAATAGTTCCCATTAGCTTTTGTTCTCCTTTCTTTGTTACTATTATATTGTTGCTCACATATTCTATTACACACTAATTTTATATTTCATATCCTGTGGTGCATTGTTTAAATATGTGAATGCAATGCTGTTCTTTTTTATTTCTTTTATTTATCTTTTTTTCTTTTGTTGTTGTTGCTTTTTATTTTTAAAATCTTATAAAATTTATGAGGTAATTAGATGCAATATTGTAATGCACGCTGAAAATTCCATACCTGTACCACAAATACTGTTTGGAATAAAGCTATTATTATTATTCTTATTATTATTGATATGTTATGCGTTGTGACGACGTCTACCGTTCAATGGTAGGAATGTTAACCAGTCAGGTGGGAGGTTCTGGGTTTGATTTCCGGCGGATGCGACCCCAATTTCTGGAAAAGTTAGAAGGTTAGATGTTAGATTAACAACTCTACTCCACTATAAACTCAGAAAAGGTGTCTGAAACCTTGTGTCCCACTATGTTAGTTGGATCGGGCCGATCTGAACGTAGAATGGTAGTTTGGGGTCAAGTTCATTTGGAATTTAGCTAGTTCGACCCCGCTCAAACAACCCAATCATTCAAACTCTATTATTTAACCCATTAAAGTTCAACCAGTCAGATAGTATAAATGACATTCATGAAATAGACGGATGTTACTCATTGGTTTGTGAAAAAAGAACCTTACAATTAGTTTCAATATTAAGTGAAATGGATATAAATTCTTAGAAACATCATCAAAAATAATTTGAGGTAAATTAGCAGCTAATAACACTACCGATGAATGTACATATATATATATATTCATTTTAGTTGCGCATTTCGTCCTATTTGGGTCTCTTCAACCAGCTACACCTGCATTACTAATGACTGATAGTATTCCAAACCGATCATGGTATGGCATTTCGCTTGGTTACTTGTTCTCCCTTGTGATTTTCTTTTCTTGATTGTTAATGCTCTGAAATGGATTGTTGTTCAGTAGCTTAGTGAATAACCTTCGACATTGCAAGTACTGAATCGTCGTACATCAACTCCTTGAAATGTAAGGACATTCCACTGACTGATAAGTTTAAACTGAAGTGAAGCAGAAGTTATGTATTCCACTGAATGGTGAATAGCATCAAAAATTAATTTTACAGTTTGGAAGATTGATTACTTGTGCACAAATCGAATATTCATTTCAATAACTTTTCCTGCATCAGATTTCATAGTTATGCATCCATAATATTCAAAGAACTATAGTTATTGACAACAAAATTGTTTATTATTATTGTTTCCTTTAATTCCTAGAGGAACATAGGGCTTCAGCCACACGTCTCCATTACGTTCGGTTCTCTGCTAGAGTCTTCACTTGGCTCCAAGTCTGCCCACACGCTTTCATCTCCTCGTCACATGACCTCCTCCAAGTCACTCTCCCGCTGACGACCAACTCGCCTCTTCCCTTTCGGCTTCCACTCGACAGTTTTGTCTAGTGATGTCACTTGGTGGTTTCCTCAGAGTATGGCCAGCCAATCCACCTTCATTTCTTCCCGCCTGTTAGTTGCACAATCGGTTCCTGCTGTGTTGGTTCGTTCCCAGAGATCCCTGTTGCTGATCTTTTCTGGCCGGCCATCTGATCTTGAGTATTGAGCGAAGACAACTGTTAATGAAGTTCTGTAGTTTGTTTGAGGTGCTCTTTATGACTCGCCAAGTCTCTGATCCGTATAGTAGCACTGACTTCACATTGGAGTTGAAAATCTGGATCTCATTTTTCATTCGGAGTGCTGTTGACCTCCACACAGACTTCAGAGAAAAGAAAGCTTGCTTGACTTGCTTTCCCTATCCTCGCTTTGATATCCTCGTCAGTTCCGTCCTCCTGTAGTTGAAACGATGCTTCGCAGGTAGGTAAAAGAGGTTGTTTCTTTCAGGTTCCTGCCATTTATGCTGGCTGATTGTTGTCTGTTGTTGTTGCTGCTGTTGGTGTTGCCCAGGAATCTTCATCACTACATCTGTCTTCTCTATGTTCACCTGAAGTCCTAACTTCTCTGGATGCTTCTTCTGCCAACTTGTTGCTCTTCACTTGCATATCTTCCAGTTTGTGGGAAATCAGACATATATCATCGGCGAAGTCCAGATCCTCCAAGTTTTTCGTTAGGGTCCATTTTATGCCTGTTTCCTCATTCTCCGCTCTCTGTCACATTATCCAATCTACTGCAATCAGGAAAATCATTGGCGATAGTAGGCAGCCAGCTTGTCTTACTCCTGTCCTCACTTCGAAGGATTCCGTAAGTTTTCCGTTGTGGATTACTTGGCATGCAGCATTGTCGTACAACTGTTGGATGAGATGTATAATTGTCGGTGGCTCCCTGTAGTAACATCGAATTAATGACATCGAAATTCGAATTGGTATAGGCGAATAGATTGTTAATAGATTACAAATTGATAGAAGAAGTTGGAATTCACGGACTAAATAGTCTACAAGCTTGCCTTGTAACAGGCAGGTCTTGGTTTCGAACACCTGTGGTGGCTGCTTACTTCTGAAGAGTCTGAAACTAGGAAGAAACGGCTGTGCAGTATTCCAGGGTTTTCCAATGGTTCTCTAATTGATATCAGCTCATGATGAAACCCTGTAACAGTGTAACAGCAGAAGACAAGACACGGAAGTTTATACTCTTTAACCAATCACTGGTTTACATTAAACGATGTGAAATAGAATGTTTAGATACACATAGTATTCTGTTACTAATGGAGCGTTAAACTGTTGGAATATGTGAGAATAATATTCCCGTTGTAACACATTGTCTGTATCATACCACCACACACTCACCCCCCATATCACATACTTTCTACTGAAGTGGGTTTGGTCATCTTGGTTTTGGCGTCTTTGTTTGCTTATTTTGCTGTATCCAATTCTGGAGCTCGCTGACATTCACCAACTTCTCTTTGTTTGCATTTCTGATCGTATATACGTGACCCCGTCTCATGGTGACCATGTATGGTCCTTCCCACTTTGGAAGCAGTTTGCATGACCCTGGCTCTTGTTCGCCGGTGTTTCACCTCACACTATCATATGATGCCGTCGTTCTAAGTAACAGCCTCTTCGCTGATGTATCTCGAATGCCATTTATCTGCTCAACAGCCTTTAAGTCGTGCAAAAAGATCCATACGTCTCCTTCTTGAAAAACTGCACAGCATGGGCCTCTCATTTGTCGGCAGGTAGCGATATATATATATATATATATATATGAAGTAGAATATTCAAAAATATATAGTATCTTGTTCCTAATGCAGTATTGAACTGTTGGAATATGTGAAGAAATAATATTCCATTGAAACATTGTCTGTGTCACACTAGCACAACAGTAGGTATGAATTTGTAGATTTTTTAGCAGGCCAGGGTAGCGAAAGTTGGCGTGTTTATCCGATCATTTTGAACCTTTACTTTTTGGACTATTCACTGACTGGAGGTCTCTGGCAATTTATTTAGTAGGCGATAGATGATAGAAAAAGATGCTTCACTATTAGCTTTATGGAATGATTGACCAGATGATCTAAAATCGAACTTTTGGTGGGTATTTTTTAAAAATTCTTTTGGGTTCCGAGTGGAACACAAAGCATCAAGCTAGAGCTTTGAAGTTTTGGTTAACGTAGGTGGGGTTGGAAGTCTCTCTCTTCCAGCTTTACTACAGGCTTAGTAACATTTAGAAGTCCATCGGTCACGGATCGAACCCCGGGCCAAATTTGTCTACCACTGGACCTTCGACGCATAGGCATGTTATCCACTGTGGCCCCTTGAGCCACATATGAGCTTAGCTTAGAGAGGCAAGAAGTGGTTTTTACTACACCTGTAATTATCTACATTTTTAGGTGTTCTCGAGCAGGAAAATTTCAGCAATGGCCACAAATATAACTTGCTCCACAGTAGCAGGTTAAATTAATAGATGTAATAATAGGCAGCCTGTCTAGATGCTTTGTATTTTTAGTTTAAGGAATCATCGGAATAACGCACCTACCACCAGGGTTCGAACCCAGTACATTCCAGTTACAAGGCAAGCTCGTAAACTATTAAGTCACTGGGATCCGATTCAGTGGCCAGCCCATGAATTCTAACTTCTACCAATTCGTGATGCATTTAGTGCGACTGGCACCAACCAATGTCATCGGCGGGACCTGAATGGATCTCACTGGTCACGACTTCTCACTAGAACTCGAAAAAACAAATCTAATCCTTACAAACCAACTATCGAGCATCAATTAATTTTCGATAGTGACTTGCTACAGGATTAGAGTTTTCTCGAGTTCTAGTGAGAAGTCGTGACCAGTGAGGTCCATCCAGTCAAGTGTGAAGATGGAGTTCCCGCCGATGACATTGGTTGGTGCCAGTAGCGCTAAATCACGAATTGGTAGAAGTTAAAATTCATGAGCTGGCCAGTAAATTGTGTCCCAGTGGCTGGATGGTATAAGTGCTTGCTTGCCTGTAACCGAAAGGTCTTGGGTTCGAACTCCAGTGGGTGTGTACTTTGTATTTTTGTTGATGAATCACGATGGGTGGTGAGGGAAATAAGAATTTCAGCTCTACGGGCATTAAATGTTCTTTCGATCGATTCTCTTAATTTGTTGGTTATTGTTTCACTTAGTGCATCACATTTGAATTGCAGTCACATATATAAAGGCTTCTTTGTTTACAGACACAAATATTATTTTCGATTTTCTTCGGCATGTGTTCCATAATTTAATTAATTACTTAATAATTATTTTATTAGTGTTAATATCCATCTGTCTGGAAATTTAAAGTTTCTCTAGCTAGACAGAAATTATGACAGGTGTAATTTTATTTATAGTTTTTTTCCTCATATATATATATATATTTCGTGTTAATTTGCAGGGATTTGATTGGTTACCAGTCTGACCACGAGTCGATATCAGTTAGAGAACCATTGGGAAAACCAGCCACAGGGAGTAATTGACAACAAATTGGTGGAATTTGGAATTCATGCGCCAGTGGATCAGATTCAAGTGGCTCAATGGTTTATGAGCTCACTTTGTAACCGGAAGGTTCTAGATTTTCACCACAATGAATGGGTATTACTGAAGAGCTCTATATTAGGAAAACGGAAACAGCTGTCCAGTACTGCCTACTGGTTTCCCAATGGTTCTCTAATTTATAATAATAATAATATACTTTATTTCAAAAACAGTACTTATAATACAGAATGGAATTCTCAGTATTTGTCACAATATTGCATCTGATTTACTCAAAATGTATATAAAATTAAAAATTAAAACAAAATTAATCGGAGGAATTTGTCCACATTTACGACATAATTATTAGATATAATAATAATAACAGTGAGTTTGTTTCAAACGGTATTGTCGATTCAGTTTGGAAACTTTAGCATGTTATGGATAATTGGGTCTAATGTTCTGTTGATATAGTATAGTGAGGTGAAATACAAAGTTAACAGTCATAATACAGCTTAAAATTATGTCCACACTTATGAAAAATAAAATAAACAAAACGAAAAAATTGAGAGGATTATAAATATAAGAAATACAATAACAATAAAGTATGATGCTTTAAGGGTGGAGGAAATGGTTTATTTAGTGGTGCTAAGAAGGTTAGTTAGTTCATTTCTGACACTATTTTCATCACATAAAGTACGTGCCAAATATGGTATAGTGGAATTTTTATACTTAGACGTACGTGCATAAAGTCTTCTGAAAAGACTTCTTGTTTTACCTAGGAACACAAGGTTGGAGCTGCTGGTAGAGTGGGTGCTCAGAGTCTGACAAAATTCCTCTAGCGAATTTGTTGCATGACGTCAAATGCCTATCGGTGACAATGCCAACGATATGGCCCAATGGGATACCACTCGTCCTACTGACAGTCTTCAGAGTTCTACGAAGTATGACATAGTCCTTTTTAAGCAATCCAGGAAAGAATAATGGTGAACAGTAAAGAAGAATAGGTAAAATACACGAGTTGATAAACTGTAAGAGGATTGGTTGAGTTATGCCTGAGTGCCTTAACTTCTTAATGTAAAAAGTCAAACGAAATATTCTTTTAGAAATCTCTAAGACATGTGAGGACCAGGATAGGTCAGAAGAGAGAATTAATCCAAGATACTTAACTTCAGACTTGGTTTCTATATCAGTATCATCGATTTTGCAAGGGTCATAGGAACCAACGGCTTCATTTAACTTTCGTTTACATCGGAAACTGAAATTAACAGTCTGACATTTGGAAGGATTAAGTTTAAGGCCGTTAGACGAAGACCATTTGCTAATTTCTGATAGAAAGTTGTTAATCTTAATACAGTCAAGCTGAGAGTTAACAGACATTGAAATAGTTAGATCATCGGCATACTTAACAAAGTTTATTTCATCGGAGTGAGGCAAGTCATGCAAGAAGAAAGAAAACAGAAAAGGAGAAAGGACAGCGCCTTAAGGAACACCAGCCTCAGTAAGCAATGAAGTGGACGACTTTCCCTGGCATATATATATGTAATTTCACATTTTTTTCATTTTTGGAAAAGAAAACGAAATTTACTGTTTGCTAACGGTCAGCCTATTAAAGTAGTTGTGATCGGATATAGTCGAAGAGTTTGTGCGTCTAGTTAGATTTCACCGTTGTATCAGAAAGTGTAGTCATGTAGCATAAGTACATGTTTCTATCTATATATTACTAATTGATCGATATTAAATTTCGTTTCTACAGTGTACAAGTTGACCAGATTTCCCTTGTAAGGGTTGCAGAAAAACCTACACCAACTTTTACTGTCTGACGTCAATATTTTTTTTGGGTTACACTTATCACTTTTCATACAATGAATTTATGTATGCCAATTTCAGCCAAGAGGCGTCGAGGGATAACTCGACGCATGTCGCAGAGTCTACACTGTCATCGACGCACACAGATTTCAAGATTGACCACGAATTGTTTTCACTTAGAAACTCATTGAAAACCAGCACAGACTACTGGACAGTTATTTCATCCTTGTTTTGGACCCTTCGACAGTACACACCCATAACCCCTCACCAGGAATCGAACTTAGGACCTTCAGGTTACGAGGCGAGCTCCCTGACCATTCACCCGCTGGGATAGAATTCATGAATTCTGACTTCTGATGACCTGCGATATATATGGTTTGACTGCCAGCCAAAATCATCGGATAGTATCTGTCCTCATTCACAACTTGATGAACATCAGTGGTCATGACTGCCAACTGCCACTTCAGGGGACTTCATCCTGTAGTGAGTCAGTCACTAGTGAGCACCAGATTAAATTCCAAGTGTCTTTCTACAAGGATTTGATGACTTCAGGTTCAGTTAGAGATTCACTTTTTGGCTTATAATTTTATGATAATCATAAACTCATTTTCTAATCTTTTTTTTTTTTTTGAATATTTTAGAACGAGTTTTTGAAGAACATGATCTCTTATCCGATTGTATTTTGGCTTGGCCGACAAAAAGTCAAAATATGATCTTTTTTGAAGAACGACCTGATCACTTTGGTCTTGTTGAATCACCTGATGTAAGTGTTTTTTTTGAAAAAAAACGTTTACTTATATTGATATGATTTAATAGTGTGAAATATTTCCATATCGCATGAATCAAAAGTCAATCTGAACGAAGAATATTCTTTTCAACAATTTCTCCTCTTCAGGTTCTTACAATTATAAAATATGTAATATTTGTTTTCGTTACAATAATGACAGCCATTTATGCATGCGGCGGATAAATTGTTTAACGTAGAATAATAGATTAGTAGTTATGAGGTGTCAAAATAAAAAGTAGTATTTGTGTGACAAACGTGCTCTGAGCTGAAATCGATTACAAAATATTTCGGTGAAATGGGAGACAATGGTGGTGATTAGTCATAATAGATTCGTAGAATGTTCCTGTGGTTCAAGTTATTTAGGGCACCTGATTAGGCTGGGGAAATTAAGCTCGATCCTGTCACACTTGGTCGATACTGGACATAGCATTGACATCAACACAGCTTTCAGGGTTATATACCGAATTCTGGAGTCGTTATCACGTACAGTTTGCTTACGTCTACTACACACAACTGAAGCTATTGCAATAATATCGATTAATACGGAACTTTGTATCCAAAACGAACACGTCCAGAGGCTGTTCTTACCGTGGCTAAACTTGGATTGATGATTTTTCTTCTCACCAAGAGTGCTTCTTCCCCTAAACCCTCTTGGCTTTTTTATTTCTTTGCTTATTATTACAATTATTATTATTATTCATAATTTATGCCCTTCATGCAAACATTCTCTCAATATTATCGAATTTTTCATTTATACTATCCGGACTTATTATTAGTGATATTATCCCTTTTCCTAATATATGCCTCCACCTGTTTCATTTCACATATTCGTTATTTCTTGATGAACATCCCATTGCAGTCTTACTATCTCCGCCTCTTTAATACAGACCACTTTGTACTAGCCACTTCACTCACTGACCTGACACCTTTTATAACCTTGTTCAAACTGACTTGTCAATTTTCCTACCCCACACACTACGAATGAATCTATTATGACGACTAATCACCACCATTGTTTCCCATTTCACCAACATTTGCTGTAATCGATTTCAGCCTAGCACGTTTGTTACACAAATGTGACTATTTATTTTGACACCCCATAACTACTAATCTATTATTCTACTTTGAAAAGAAATGCATCCGCCGCATCAGTAACTGGTTGTCATTATTGTAACGACAACAAATATTGCATATTTTATAATTGTAAGAACCTGAAGAGAAGAAATTACTGAAAAGAATACTCTTCGTTCAGATTGACTTTTGATTTATTTTGATATTTAAGTAACTCATTCAGTTTTTTGAAAAATATTTGAATTATATAATATATGAAATGAAACTATTTATTCTGAAACTCTTGTTGATACCCATCATTGGTAATGGCATTACTAATTGGAAGATTCACGTCCACTTAGTTGATGAGTCCCGAATCGGACGAAACGCATGTATTGAATTCCAATACCAGCTACTGTCAACGGAATAGCAGTATGATGTACTTATTGAATGATGTTTTTAGAAAAGTGTATTTCAGTAAAAGTAAGTCAGCATATTAAAAACAAACTGGAATTCCTGTGACTTGAATTGCTGACATCCAATGCTAACGAGCGGCAATAACTATTGAGAACATAGATCCCATGCCTTACTGCTAATCACCTCCATCTACTCAGCACTAATATATATATAAATATAAATTGTATTCGTAGGAAAATATCAACGATGTTTCGTCCTGAAAACTGGTCTAGAATTCTTCATGACTGACTACCCTTTGTCTTCCAACCACATGGGGTTCTACTGGAGGGCTTGACATCTAGGGAAACTCACTTGTCTCCTTAGTGTGTTTGTTCAATTCACCTTCATTTGTTTAAGCAAATTTGTCGGGTGATAGATTATTGGCTGGTTTATTGTACTGACAGAATTTCTTATTGGTTATCCTTTCTGACCGGCCCGCCAGCCAGCCATCCGATCTCCGATATTATGCCGGTGATGAGGGCACTTGTTGATGAAGATCTACGATTATTATTATTATTATTCAGTTGAGTTCCAAGTGGAACATAGGGCTTCAACAACACATCTCCACTTTGTCCTATCTTCTGCCGTCCTCTTCAGTTTGGACCACGATTGCCCGCAATCTCTCATCTCCTCCTCGATACACAATCTCCTCCATGTCACCCTAGCACGACCCACTCGTCGCTTCCCACTGGAATTCCACTCAAGCGATGGTCTGCATTGCGCGCGATGTCATTCGATGGTCTCCTCAATATATGCCTAATCCTCGCCGATTCCATAGCACGGTAAAGACGGAGGGTTGGGCGTATTTCTAGCCCGATACCTCAAGCCTAGGTAAAACCACTAGAGAAACTTTAACACACGAAAAGCTCTACAATAGCCTGTTGAAAATGCATTTTTCATTGACATGAAAAATACTAGTTCCTCCTCGGATCATCAAGATTTCTAGCCTAGTGAATTTATTCCCTGAGAAGTAATTGGATAATTGAAACGATAGAAATGTTGTAATTTGAAGTTTCAGTGTGTCAGAATACTCATCGTTCACTGAGACAGTGATGTATCCATAATCGACAACTCCTAAGAAGGATGAAACGCTCCCGCACCTTGAGGATTCCCATTGGTAGTCACTGCCAATAGATAAAAATTGAAATTATCAAGCGTTAAGATTGCAAGGATCTGACTGATATCAATTTTGATCACGAATTGGCTTCAATTAGAGAGCCTACTGAGAACCATCAGGGAGTACTGTGTATCTATTTCGTCCCAGTCTGTGACTCCTTATCATTACACACCTATGATTTCGCCCTTAGAGATTTAACCACGAGGACTTTCACGTTACAAAGCAGAAGTTCGAAATGCTGCGTTGATCCTGAGTTCGATCTCCAAAAAGCATCACGAGTACATTCCAAAGAAGAGTCTCAAATATGGACGAAAAAGTTGGTTTTCAATAGTTCTCTAACTGAAGTCAGTCAGTCAATTCGTCATCAAACTTGAAAATTGAAACCTCATTTCCTCTCCCTGCTTTCGAAATGTTTATCATAATCGATCCGTTCTATAATTCATGCTTCAGTTAGCTAACTAACTAATTAACAAACTAATTAACTAGCTAGATAGTTCTTCTTTCAATTACGAAAATGAGAGATAATTATGTTAAACTATGCCTTCCATTTTGTTTGTCTGACAGACAATTTAAACAATATCTTTTCATTATCACTAATCAGTATTCTAAGAGGCAGAACAATGTCTAATGGTAGTTAGTATACGCTTGACTGATGCATAATTTTTGGTTACAGAGAGAGATGACTTGCATCACTTTCGTTTCTTATATGTTTTAGGCAATCAACAAGGAAGGCCTGCCTCCTACCTAGGCTTCGTGCCTGTTGATACTTGTCAGTAAGGGAGAAATTGATGCACATACTCTCTAAAATATTCGAAACTGATACCACACAGGGGTGTGTATTCAGAAATGTTACTCGTGAGCTATTTAGAATCGTGATTGACTTTCAGTTGGACAGTAATAAGTGCACATATTGGTCACCAAAAGGTAACCAACAGCAAGCACAAGACTTCCTGCCAGTGGAAAGCAGTCCTCCAACAAAAGCAGCAATTCTGAATGCGATCGAGCTAATGAATGCAGACCGGAAAGGTGGCAGGAACAAACGGAATTCTCCCCCAACCCAAAGTACTGAAAACGAACGTAGATACTGTGGCAGATGTGCTCACACCATTATTGAAAAAGGTTTGGAAGGAAGGAAAAGTGCCACCTGACCACCTTATCAAGCAACCAAAGAAAGCCTGTGCATAACTAGCGTGGAATCGTGCTCTTGTCCACGCCAAGCAAATTATTGAGTCACGCCATCCTGGAGAGAATAAAGGATGCATTAGATACAGAACTTTACCCCTGGGGAACAAGCTGGATTTAGGAATGGCAAATCTTTTGCTGATCGAATTGCAGCTCTACGCATCATCATCACAGAGTGAAGCATAGAATGGCAGTTAAAACTCTACTCCAACAACTACATCGACTTCGAAAGGGCCTTCGACGGGCAGCATTGATCGGGAAATAATTTATAAACTGCTTCAAAACTACGGCATGCAGAGCTCAAATCTTTATCGACCTCATTCAACAGGTGGCAATATGGCAATGTCAAGTGTCAGGTGATCCACAACGGAAAACTCACTCAGTAAGGCGTTCGAAGTGAATACAGGAGTAAGAAAAACTGGCTGCCTGCTTATTATCACACAGGATGATATTCCTAATTGTGGTGGACTGGATTATCGGTCAGACTGTGCATGGGAGTAAGAGGACAGGAATACACTGCACTGACCGGTAAGAAGACTCTAGAAGATCTAGATTTCATTGATATAAGAAAAAAACTTGTGCACTGTGGTAGAGTGTAACACTGTGAGACTTTATCAAAACAAAATTTACCCATAATGGATCTAGATTTCACGTGTGGATGATGTATGTTTACTATCACTGACACAAACTCGAAGACTTGTAGGTAGGAGAAAACTGGCAACAAACTGGCTGAAGAGGCTGGCTGGTGGGCGGCAGAGACAAGACTCCAGGTGAACTAACAGAATACGGAGGTGATGAAGATTACCAACAAACGGTAACATCAACAACAACCAGTGCCAATCACTGTCAACAGGAAAGATTTGATAGAGGTTACCTCCTACCTTCATTTATCTACCTAGGAAGCACGGTTTCAACCACAGACACAGACGGCACGGATGAAGGTGTCAGAGTTATCAAGCCAGGCAGAATCGGAAAGGCAAGATACGCCTTCATCAACCAACCTGAAACCAGTTGGGAAATCTTCTTCACTCACTCACTCAGCCAGCCTGCCAGCACAAACAAGATTGGTTCGGATTCTGTTCAACACAAATGTCAAGTCAGTCAGCCAGTCAGTGAGTTTTTCTATACGGGTCAGAAAACTGCACTGCACACACGTAACGAAAAGCATTTTCAACAGATGTTTCTTCGCTGGCTGGCTGGCTCCATACGGAAGATCAAACGACCGGATGGCTGGTTAGCCAGCCAGAAAGAATTAGCAACAAGAAACTCTTGAGTGGAACAAACCAACCAAGAGCGGATTGCTCAACATATATATATATATATATAGGAGAATATGGAGATGGATAGAACGGCATACGTTGAGAAGGCCATCAAGTGACATCTCGTGCAATGCAGGCCTTAACTCGAGTGGAATCCTAATGGGAAGTGACTGCTGGGTGGTCGGTACGAGGGTGACATGAAGGAGATCATGTGTCGTGGAGAACAAAGAATATGGGGATTCGTGGGCCCAGGCAGCTGAAAAGGACAGCAGAAAAAAGAACAAATTGTAGATGTGTTGTTGCAGCCCTATGTTCTGCTCGACAACCTAGGAAGAAGAATTTGATATAACCGATAAGTAAGAAGAGATTACGAAATGGTCAGCGGTACAATGGAAGTAAAGATTTGAAATTTGATTAAGTGAAAATTCTCATCAAATGAGAAATAAGGTGGTTGAGTTTTCGCTCTCTTGAAAATTGTGAAGAAGGCGGGAATAGATGGGTTTGAGAATAATAGGATGCCCAAATAAGAAACATGTGAGAGTGATAATACTGAATTACTTCCTAAATATAGAAGTAAACGTGGTAGAAGAAGGTTAAGATCATGAGTAAACCTTTTCTACACACACACATGGGTTTCGAAATTCTACTGACGAATCTCTAGCGCTACGCCTCCACCATAAACAAGTATCGAAACATGGCACGCGTATAAACATTTAGTCTTACTTTGTACACAATCTTAAAAGTGGCGTCCAATGGAGCTGCGTGGTCGGAGTTCACCAGATGCTTAGATGGTAAGTTACGAATTGACTTTCATAGCTCTCTTGATAACCATGTTGGATAATGTTCAAAGATGCGTTTAGAAAGTATACACTTTGAGTGGCTCATATTACTAGTATAATCATACTAATATTCGGTATTATATTTTTGTTAAAAATTCCACTTTTTTATTTTCTTTAGTATTGGATTGGTGAAGATAACAATAAACAAGGCTTCCGTACTGCTGAAGCTATTCAGGTTAGTCCTTCTTTGCTTGTTTGTCTGTCTGCTTGTTTTTGGTGTTCTTTTACTACTTTCATGTATAGTGATGGTGAAGTCAGAGGATAATAGTAATGATCTCAGCAAATTATTATCACTATTATTATTACGAGTGGAACATACAGCTTCAACAACACAACTCCACTTTCTTCTATTCTCTGCTCTTCTCTTCAGCTGCCTGGTTCCACAATTCCATATAATCTCTCATCTTCTCACAATCTCCTCCATGCCACCCTTGCACCGACTACCCACTCGTCGCTTCCCATCAGGACAGAGATAGCTTGAACTGCGCGTGATGTCATTCGGCAGTCTCCTCCTCAAAGTCTGCCCATTCTATCCATCTCCATTTTCTCCGACATATTTGTTGAGTGGTTGGCTCTCGCCTGTTGGTTCGTCGCCAGCTAACCAGAGTTTCTTGTTGCTAATTCTTTCTGGCTGGCTGGCCAGCTGGTCGGCCATTTGATCTTCAGTATAGAGCCAGTCAGGCAGCCGGAGAAGGGGTCAGCTGTTCATAAAGGTCTGCAGTACGCTGTTCAAAATACTTTTCTTGACTGACATGGATTGCAAGTTTCTGACCCATATAGAACAACTGACCGACTGACTTGACATTTGTGTTGAACAGAATCCGAACGAATCTTGCTGTTTGTGGTGGCTGGCTGGCTGGCTGAGTGAGTGAGTGAGTGCAGAAAATTTCCAATCAGGTTTTTGGTTGGTTGATGAAGGCGTATCCTTCCTTTCCGACTCTGGCGTGCTTGATCTCACCAAACGAGTGCATGAATAACCTTCAGATGGTTAATAAGAGCATAATATAGGCAAGTTTTAGTGATAAACAGTATCATTCATGGAAAAGGTTGTTTAAAGAAGCTTAGGAATAGTAAAAAGGACACCTCCCTTTGAAATGTCAAAAAACTAAAGACCAGTTTCTCATTGAAATGTCAATATTCATTCAAGTGATTTTTGTTCAGGGTTAAGTTTCTGACTTTATCTCGATAAAGAGTTAGCTTAGGGAGGATAGATAAGTGTTAGGTTATGGTTAGACTTAGGTTCAGTCAAGCTCATATGAAGGGGGTTCAAAGACTTGACACTTTACGAAAAGCACTTCCAAAAGACTACCACTGAATTTTATCAACGACTACCTTGTCTCAGTATTGAAAATGAAATGGCTGTTCTTCCAGAAAAGATATTGTCTTTTCTTTTATTACAGCTTGATTCCACACCGTATTTTCAGTGCAAGTACGGAATTTTCAGCATGTGATATCGGTAGCCCAAATTTTGCAGGCCGACCATAGATATCAGGTGTGCGTCGGCAGGGGGATCGAACCCCGGACCATGTGCATGGTCGGCGAGAGTCCTAAACACTGTGCCAACGACGCACATTTCATTCCTTTGCTATATGAGTAGAACATAAGGCTTCAAGCTTGACCTCTGAAGTTATAGTAGCAGTTATGTTATACGTTCTTTAATGAAGAAAAAATTCACAGTTCAGTGAAGAGTCTCTTTCCAGCGGCGAATTCATTCACTTAGCTAGATGTACAATCGTAATTATATATATAATTATTTTTGTATACGTGTGTACATCAGCTCTGTCAGACAAGAAAGAAAATTAGTCAAGGTTATTGTTTGCGTCATCAAAATGTTTCGAAAAGCGTGATGAATAATCAAATTGTAACCAGGGTGGGTGTGGAGTGAAGATGGGTAGGAGGGTAGTGATGATGGGCTGTCAAAAGAAACACAGTTGTTAATGTTAGTCAATGCATAAAAGAAGTTGAATAAGCGTAATACAGTTACGTAATAAGATGAATAGTTTAATGAGTGAGTTGTGATTAGGATGCACATAGAAACGAAGTAGAATATGGAATTATGTAAGAGTTCTAAATAAGTACAATAGTTAAAGGAAGTTGGAAAAGCAGTCACACAAACATCAAGTCAGAAGAAATCAACACTGTTGTTACCATGATACTAGAAGTAGTTGAATGATTTTCTTTTGTATGTGTATAACCTTATTCAACAGCTGTACGACAACGGCACATGTCAAATGATCCACAACGGAAAACTCAGCGAGGCGTTTGGAGTAAACACAGGAGTCAGACAAGGGTGCTTATTATCACCAATGATATTCCTAATTGTGGTGGACGACTGGATTATGCATCAGACAGAGGGAAACGAGAAGACAGGGAGTATCCTGGACCGACGTGAAGAACCAGAAGACCTGGATTTCGCGCGTGGATGATTTATGTTTGATGTCACACAAAATCGAAGACTTACAAGCGAAAAACAATAAACTGGTCAAAGAAGCAGCAAAGACAGGACTCCAGGTGAACATAGACAAGATGGAGGTTATGGAAACAACCAACCAACAACAACAACAACAACAGCTGCAACATCCAGCGCCAATCACCATCAACGGGAGGGATTTGAAAGAGGTTACTTCATTCACTTATCTAGGGAGCATTGTCTCAACTACAGGAGGAACGGACGAGGATGTCAAATCGAGAGTCGGGAAGGCGAGAAACACATTCATCAACCTGAAACCAATCTGGAAATCTTCGTCACTCAACATCAACAACAAAATGATTCGGATTTTCAATACAAACGTCAAGTCAGTCAGTTCTTCTATACGGATGGATCAGAAACTTGGCGGCGGGTCACAAAGAATATTTCCAACAGCCTGTTGCAGACCTTTATCAACAACTGTCTTCGCTCTATACTCAAGATCAGATGGCCGGAAAGAACCACAAACAAGAAGCTATGGGAACAAACAAAACAGGAACCAATCGCTCAACAAATATGCAGGAGAAAGTGGAGATGGATTGGACACTCGCTGAGGAGGCCGCTGGGTGACATCGCGCGTCAGGCCAACGCTCGAGTGGAATCCGAAAGGGAAGCGGCGAGTGGGACTTCGGTGCAAGGGTGACATGGAGGAGATCGTGTGAAGAGGAGCTGAAACAGTATGGACTAACATGGGTGCAGGTGAAAAGTACAGCAGAAGACAGAAACAAGTGGAGATGTGCAGTTGAAGCCCTATGTTCCACTAGGAACCCAAGGGAACAATAATAATGTATAACTCTAGTTTCTCTAACTGAATAGCTAAGGCTTCAGCAATGCAGCTAGGAGACGAAGGCTTATTGCCTTTGGTAGGTTGTTCCTCACAATGTAGATTACTTTGAAGATATAATGGGGTTCCTAACCTCACACTCATCCTCCTTGATAAGATCCAGCATAAAATAGTACATCATCCTTTTTCACCAATCGTGTGATTTATCTTGTGATAGCGTTACTATGTGAATGTATCATTTCTCACGCATATTTTGATGATTTAGTGTGTGAGATCAATTCAGATCGTCGTTTCTCTCACCTTGGTCTTTGTCGGAACACCAACCAATCAAAATAGAAATTTCCAGCCAATAAGAACAGTACATTCTCACGGTTTTGAGCCAATTGTATTGTGATCAGTTAAATATATTAAAAGTCAACGTTGCTCAACTTTGGTGATCGGACGAGAACCGGTGCTTTCACCGTGGTATGGTCGCCGACAATTGCACTCCCCTGCAAATATCACTTCAACACACCACTGCACAAAACATACGCACATGCACAGCACACACACATACTATCATCAATCACAGATACACACACACATCACACAGCGCAACACAACACAACACAACAACTAAATCTACTCATACCACTCATTCGGCCTGATTCCTCACTCAGTCACTGACACACTGTCTCACTGACTCACTCACTAACTGTCAATCTCCTCTCCTCTCTCTCTCACTCTGTCTCGGTGACTGACACACTGGCTGCCTGACCGAATCAACGTCACACTGACTGGCTCAACGACTGTCTGAATCACTGACTCATTCACTGACCGACTGTTTGTGTCTCTCAGTGTGAACTCGCGCATACGTGTATTTCTGTGCATGTGTTAGCTGGTGCAGTGTGTTGATAGCCGGCCAGTTGGAGAAGGTTTTCGTGAAGACGAGTAGAGTGTGTGAAATGGTGTGCGGATGGGTATAAAGGTGGTTAAGTGGTGGGAAATGTGGGTAAAATGGGAAAGAGTGGGTGAAGTGGGTACAGTGGGTATTCTATGTTGCATTTTACTCACGTTTCTCCGACGTGTCAACCGATCAAAATTGCCCATTTCACTCATGTTTTCGCCAATTCACGCATGTGTATTTCCCACTGGCTCGTATCAATCTGATCGAGCAGTCAGTGTGAGTGACATAGTGATGCGTGTGTCTGACTCAGTCAGTGTCTGTGTGTCTGTGTGTGTGTGTGTGGTTTTTACCAGGTGTTCGTGTGTGTGCACGTTGTAGTCTCGGTTGGTGTTGGAATGAGTCAGTGAATGATTGAGTGTGTGTGATGATGACTGTGGGGGTAGGAATGCGTCGACTGTGTGCGTGTGTGTGTTGGTGTGGGGGGATGGTGGAGCGTGAGTTTCGCAAATAATGTGTGATTGTGTGGAGTGTCAAAAGCCGGCAACACCCGGTATTCCCAGCCGGTCACCCATGCAAGTACTAACCTGGCCCAACGTTGTTTTTTCTCCTAATAAATGTACAGTACAATACCAGTATCTTACAGTCACAGGCCAGCCTTTGTCTTTTGATATTGGTGTTTCTCAGTGAATCGGAAGGTACAACTGACAAATAGGTATATTCAACGTACCAATCGAGTTCTTTACCGTTATAACAATTAGCAGGATCAGACATAACAAAGTAGCAACGGATTTATTCAGTTCAGTTATGACACTCCCACCTGCTTGGCAAGGTTTAAGAGTACAACCGACCCGGGATCGAACCCAGGACCACTTACCTGGCTGGCAAACACCCCACTGATGAACCACCGAAAGAATAAGTTATGCGGAATTCTAGAAAGAGTTCAGCCAAGAGCCTTATTGCCCAAAAAATATCCAGGAGAAAATAGGTAGGAATTTGACATATTCTGTGGAGACCGTTGCGTGACAGGTAGCCCTCTACTGGTAACTGAACGGCAAATGATGAGCGATTTCGGAGCCAGCTGAAAAAGAATTCAGAGAAGACAATTGATCGTCAATGTGTTGCTGAATTCCTATGTTCCATTCTTAACTCAAATGATGACAAAAGAATGGGTTGGATTGCAAATGTGTTTAGAAGATGAGGAAAGTAAAACTCATCCTGCAGTCACCTACGCAACGTTTCTTAACATACAAATTCCAGTTATTTTCCTTATTGATTGGCTAGAACGTCGGCTGTATGAAAAAGATATGAGAGAAATTCTTTTGGAACGGTGTAACCATTATTATTATTTCCTTTAATTCCTAGAGGAACATAGGGCTTCAGCCGTGCGTCTCCATTGCGTTCGGTTCTCTGCTAGAGTCTTCACCTGGCTCCAAGTCTGTCCACACGTTTTCATCTCCTCTTCACATGACCTCCTCCAATTCACCCTTGCACTGACGACCAACACGCCGCTTACCTTTCGGGTTCCACTCGAGCAATGGCTTGTCTAGTGATATCACTTGATGGTTTCCTCAGAGTATGGCAAGCCAATCCATCTCCATTTCTTCCTGCCTATTTGTTTCACAATCGGTTCCTGCTGTGTTGGTTCGCTCACTGCCAGAAATCTCTGTTGCTGATCTTTTCTGGTCGGCCATCTGATCTTGAGTATTGAGCGAAGACAGCTGTTGATGAAGGTCTGTAGTTTGTTTGAGATGCTCTTTATGACGCGCAGTGCAAGTCTCTGATCCGTATAGTAGCACTGACTGACTTCACATTGGATTTGAAAATCCGGATCTTATTTTTGATGCTGAGTGCTGTTGACGTCGACACAGACTTGAAAGTAGTGAAGAGTTGTCTTGCTTCCCCGATTTTTGCTTTGGGTGAAACCATACTTTGTACATATGAATTTGAATCAACTCCGTCCTGATGCTGTTATAATATACTTCATAATGGGGCCATTGAGTATCTACTGTTCTCTTTGATAATAGTAATAATAATAATAACTGATTTCGCTTTCAGCTGGTCTTATATTCGTAGTATAGTTTTTGTTCAGCCCTTGTCTTTCGAGTAGAATTTTACGGCTTCAAGGCTTGGACTTTGAAGTTTCAGTAACAGTGTTCTTCCTCCACAGGATGCAGTCTCTAGTGTTACGCCTAACCTTACTTTTTTTACCGGGCTTATTACCTGCTGAGTAAAGTTTAAGAAGTGCATCGTACACCAGTTGAACCCAGACTACGCGAATATTCATTAATGTAATATAATTTTCTATCATTTTCTACATACTACTGATAGTAGTCATCTTCTCACAAATGTTTTTTTCTTTTCAATAGACAATGTTAAATGATATTGATAGTCATGGTTTTCCTGAATGGCGTGATTACTTGTTTATACGTAAACCTGGTGATAAATCATGGTCCCGACGACTTTGTATTCTAAGAAGTTCCGGTTTGTATACATCAAATAAGAATAAGAAGAATCTTTCGGTAAGTGAATGCATATATGTACATGGATACATACGTATATGGGCGCATAATTGAGTGTTATTCAATCATTCTGGGAATGTCACTGCGTTTTTTGCATCACGAATGGAATATAAGGCTTCCAGGTTGAAGCTTGAAGTTTCGTTAGCACGTTCCGCCTTCGCCAGGCTTAATACCGGTTAGAAGAGATTCAAGAGTGTGTCGGCTGTGAATTGGACCCCGATCATCTCTGCATGGTTGACAAACACTCAACCTCCGAACCCATTGACACACGAATATTACTGCAGAGAAAGTTTATTTCAGGCTCACTATTATTACCGGATCTACGACCTAGAAGACTATGAGCGAATACTAACTTAATGCGCTCGCTATTCTGTCCTAATCGCACGATCTGACTGGATCTTTGCCTGTCAAGTGTCAAAGTGACTGCTCAGCAAGTGGTCCAACGAAAACCGTCTTACCTTAAATCCCTCTAAATGTCAAACAGTCAATTTCACCATTAGGCATATATCTGACCTAAATAAACTGGTTAGCTCTCACGAGGTGTGCAACATAGATGCCACTGAAATAGAAACCAAGTCGGAAATTAAATACCCAGGCGTCATTCTATCTGCTGATCTTTCCTGGTCGTCTCGTATCTTGATGATTTCTAAGAAAATATTCCGTCTTACCTTCTACATTAAGAAGTTAAGACATTCTGGAATAACCCAACCCTTACTCCTACAATTCGTTAACTCTCGCATTCTGCCTATTATTCTCTATTGTTCCCCCTTAGTTTTTCCAGGACTACTGAAGAAACACTAAATCCTATTATGTAGGGTGTTAAGAGTTGTCAGCAGGGTAAGCAATGTGCCACTTAACCAGCTTGTTAATATTCTGGTCGACAAGCACTTGGATTCACGTGAAAAATGGGCAAAATCCATTCTATGTAACTCACATCACCCTCTTCATTCACAACCCTCCCCTTGCATCTCATCAGGCAAAACCAGAAGGCTATATAGAAAACTATATGCTCGCATTAGCAAGTACAAAAACTGAACCATACCCTACTTGGATCGTGTTCTGTACGATAAAGAAAGCATAAGGTGTGAAACATATAACTTATTAAATAGTCAGTAGAACAATTGGACCTCGTCTTTCCAACTCATATCATTTATAGGTACAACGTTTACTTTCTTTCTTTCGTTTCCTTTTCTCTCTCTCTCTTTCTGTTTTGTGCTGTTTTGTTTCTCTCTTCCTTACAAACTTTACTTAAAACATTCTTCTTCGTTCTTTCACATTCTGTATATCTCGACCTTTTTGTTACCGCTTACGCCAGTAAATATACTAGCATCTACTTATCTAACACCTTCAAACACTGTTCAACTTTGTCTTTGCTATGGACATGCCAATATGTTGTTGTCATAACCAAATGAGATTTCCTTAATCTATGTAGAATTCTATTTATTGATAATGTACTAACTGGATGCAATACTGTAGTAAACAAAATGCTGAGAATTCCGTTCTGTATCACAAGTACTGTTTTGGAATAAAACAAATTATTATTATTATTATTATTGTGAACAACAACAATAACACCACTGGTACGTGAAGACAAAAGAAAAGACTGGACGTCTATCAGAGCTTTTACTGTCTCAAGCAACAGTCAAAATGCTAGACAGAAACTCTGTATGTATATACAGTCAGAATGACTTTGAAAACGCAGTGATGCATTCAGTGATACACTCAGAGTATTAACAGTGGATAAGAATCCAGCAATCCAAACAGAGAGGAAAACAAAGGTCTCACGCCAGTGCGCGATAACTCATTAAAATAGTTATTTTAAGGTTTCAGACAAAATTAGACACATCTAGGTGTATACAACGCTTATATTCGTATCTTCTTTTTGTTGTGGTAGTGTATAATAAGATAACAGCTCAGTGTGTTATGTACTACCGATTGACTGATGGACTGATATAAGTAGTAAGACATCACTCTCACCAGTGAGTAGTAGTGCTTGGTTGGTGGCCATATTCAAGTGATCTTAACAACGGGCGGTCATCTCTGTCGTTTAACGCCGAACTCATCATCAGTGTAGCCGGTTTGCCTCATCTCAGAATCAGATGAAACCATCTGAATCCTAGACAGTTTCCAATTTCTAAATTAGAAACTTGAAAAACGCTCTCGTGAGCACTATCCAGCCTGGCTAGTAAAAGGAGAACGAAAACACGTGTATATAGTCCAGCGACAGAACATCTGGTTAATTCAGGACACTGAGCGTCATTCTAAAAATCCTTCAAAATAATATACAAGATTTGATCAAACCTATCAAAGGGAGTAAAATTAGGACATCTGGGCATAGCCGAGGCACTAGCCATCCGAAAGCTGAAACCCACGCTATGTATCCAAAAGAAGTGCATCCAACCCTTGTCCCTGCTATGGCCATCATAAACAGGTATTTCTTTTAGTAATGACCATCCCATTGCCTTTCTTATCCAAACTTCCTGTTTATTCATGTTTTTCTTAATCCCTATTCACACTACCATATTTTCATTTTATTATTTCTACATATTTAATCCCCAACTGCATAAACAATTATTCGTCACATTGGTTATGATCCCACTAGATTTCTTTTTATCCAAACATCCTGTCTATTTTTGTTATTTCTACATTTCTGACCCCCTAATTACACAATCAATGTCAATCTTCTCAGTACTTAGTATGCTACTTTGTTTGAGTTTTATCCGTCCCCCCTTCGCCTGTTGATTTAGGCATTTAATTCCTAATTGTAATTTTATTAATTTGACCCTTGAGCGGAAATTATTCTGCGACTTTCCTACCCATTTTTCATAAATAAATACACGAATGTACAGCTACCTAGTTGACGGTGACTTCATCGAAAAGAAAATTTTCTTCACTGCAACCATCTTTTTAATAATAATAATAATGATCCAGTGTGTATATTCCGTGAAATTAGAAACTGTAAAATACAAGCAGATCACAAAATATGTGATCCTCTTGATACCGTAAAGTAGTAATCAAGAAATTGAGCGTTAAATCCAATGACTCCGTTGATTAACTGACAGGAGCAGTTGGAATCCAATAGAGCAGCTGGTTTGAACCGATTCGTCTCTTTGATCTGATTCAAACCAGCTACACAACTGATGGAGTTGGTCCCAATCGAACGAAATGGTTGTCCGGTGTTTTTGAATCATTTCGGTCTGGCTAGCGGGGGACCACTATTCGGTGTGAGTAGTATCAAACTACTTATTTCAATCGATTAGTGGTATATAGCATCATGGTTATACGCATGGTTTATCGATTACCATTTACGGTGTATCAAATTGTTTAAATATTGTGTGGCACTCGAACTGTGTACATGATTATTATATTTATTGCATGAGAAAAAACACAAATAAATGTTTCAAGTGCGATCACGGATTGATATCAGTTGGAGAACGATTGAATACCAGCAGGGAGTACTGGACAGCTGTTAGGCCTTGTTTGGGACTCATCAGTAGTATGCACCCACCAGCTTTCGGACCCAGGAGCTTCCAAGTTACAAGGCAAACTGTTGACCATTCAGCTACTAGGACTCGACTCAATGATCCACCAATAGCACTAGCCAATATCCTCACTCATGACTACCTTGTGGACCCCACTGGTCATGACTTCTCACTAGAACCCACTACAGACAAATTCGTTCTCTAGGCAATCACTATGGAGCATCAAATTAATTTTCAAGAGTTTTTCTATGGGGATTTGATTTGTATTAAGTGGGATCATGGATTGATATGGTTACTCTCTGGATTTCAATAATCAGTTCTCTAACTGATATTAATCCCGTGATCAAAACTGAAGCAAATCAGATCCTTACAAATGAAATTTGTAAAAGCACGAAATGGTTATCCTGCCTGGCACCGAAATAACTTGGAAGCAGCACTTGTTGTTCTAACTGAAATGTAGGGAATGTGTCATTCAAATATATCCACTATATGTAATGAATAGGATTTTATATATATATATATATACATATATATAGCGAGAGAGAGAACACGGAGGTAATGAAGATAACCAACGACCAGCAACAATAATAACCAGCACCCATCACCATCAACAGGAGAGATTTAACAGAGGTTACCTCCCTCACTTATCTAGGAAGCATCGTTTCAAATACAGGCAGTAGGAACGGATGAAGATGTCAAAGTCAGAAGCGTAAAGGCAAGATACGCCTTCATCAACCTGAAGCCAGTTTGGAAATCTTCTGCACTCCGCCTCAGCATTAGGAACAAGATTCGAATTTTCAATACCAATGTTAAATCAGTCCTTCTATACGGGTCAGAAACTTGCACTGCGCACACGTCACCAAAAGGATTTCCAACAGGCCCCGCAGCTGATTTCTCTGGTTCCATCCTGAAGATCAAATGCCTAGCCAGAAAGAATTAGTAACAAGAAACCTTGGGAACAAACCGACGAAGAACCGATCGCTCAACAAATCTGTAGAAGAAAATGAAGATGGATCGGGCGTACATTGAGGAGACCGTCGAATGACATCGCGCGCAATGCAGGCCATCACTCGAGTAGAATCCTAATGGAGAGAGATCAGTGGGTCGTCGGTGTGAGTTTGACATATAGGAGATCGTGTGAGGAGGAGATGAGAGATTGTGGTCAATCGTGGACCCAGCTGAAGAGGATGGCAGAAAATAGAACAAAGTGGAGACGTACTGTTGATGCCCTATGTTCCATTTGGAGCCCAAGGGAACAATAATTTATATATATATATATATATTTCAAATCGTCTGCTTCGAATATATTTGAGACAACCATTGAAGAGGTGTTTATTGCTGAGAATGGATCTCTTGATCATAGGCGCGAACTTCTCCAGTTTCATTCTGTGAAACACAAACAGTCGAATCTGGTTCATCAGCTGTCAGTGTCCATAATCAGGGTATTGTGTTCTACACAGTCTAGATACTAAACAATTATGTAATATTGCCATGAAGGTGAGTGCACTAATTTATTCTGGTTAGAGTTGTATGTGATTTTGTGGGTTAGGGGGCGGGCAGGGTCTAGTAAACAAAACTCATCTTGAAAAACTGAAGTTCGTAAGTACGACATATTTCTTCTATTTCATTCTAATAACTTTCAGATCTGGCCCTATTCAGGCAGTTACCTGAGGTTCTCGGGGGAAGCTGTGAGCAGTAGGGTATAGTAGGATGAAGTAGGCTTTAATATTACATGAAGCAAATAGTCTTTGAAGTTGTTCAGCTTTCCCTTTCGATATGGAATGGCTGTCGTCGATCAGTAGCCAAGATTTTTCTTTTTTTCCTGTTTTCCCTTCTGCTTCAATTTATGTAAAAAATATTTTTGACTGTATATTTTTATGGTTAATAAAATCCGAATAATTCTACTGGCTGAGGAAGCTGTGGCAGCTTACACAGCGAAACGTTCAGAAAAACAGATCTTGTTTTCACTTTTTTTCCTTAAACACGCTGGGATTATTTTAAATAAAGATTATAAAGATTAAATCTTATGTAGATGATACGTACTGTGAACCGAATTTTTGTTTTTCTACTTTAAATTAAAATTTTAAAGAAAAACTATGATTGTCTTTTATCCCCTTTCTTTCTTTTTTTCCTTTCTTTCTTGTTCTTCTAAATATGGATATATCACAGTCGACAGATCTTATTCGTATTTTGGTGCTGGATGGACCATTGAAACTGTATACAACTACAGGTGGTTGGACACGTATGCGTGCACCTACACCGCATGGTTTTGCCTTTAAGGTGAGAAATTTATTCTTCCTCCTCCCCTGTTTTCCCTCCAAAACTCTTTTTATCGTATCCTGTATCGTATCATTTTGTAGTGCAGTACAGTGCAGTACAGTATTGCTCCCTGTTGTGTTTCTTCTATTTTTTGTTAACTATGCCATACTATAGATATCGTAAAGTTTTAACAAATGGTTTTATATTTCATGCATTTATTCCCATTAATGAATTTGAATAAAGCAAGAACAACAGCAGTTTGTGGTGCAGAATAAAATGGTACCATCACTGTTGATTTCGTTCGTTGACTTCTCATCAGCTGCTTACAGGCCAAAGTCATTATTAAGTGTATCTACAGAAACAATTTTAACATACTTGCACAGAGTTCATTTTAAACAAAAATCAATCAATCAATATATGCATACAATAATAAATATATATAATAATAATAAACACTTTATCCCGAACGATAGTGATCATACACAATGGAAACTTTCGACATTGCGTAATCAGATGAAAGAGAGGTGAAAATATCCAGTTACCAGGATGGGCAAAGAAAGAGTGATAACTAACTGTTTCTTTCTGAACGCATAAATCAGGTTTCAGGCGCTTGATGGAGATTGCTGCTTCAGCAAACTTGAGGAGAATTGAACTCTTTTGTCTATTGATAATTTTGAAAGATCTCGCGATGTCCACCTCATGCATGACCCGTATCAAAGAGATGCCTGATAATAGCACTATTATAAGAGTTTGTTCCCTTGAGATGTAGGCTTTTTGGTACATGTTCAGAAAATTGGAGGTGTGTCCTTCTTTCTGTTCTTCCAATGTAACTGCTCCCGCAGATACATGTAAATTTGTGTATACAGTTGGAGTTAACATGAGAAGGATATCTATCGATTTTTGATTGCACCAAAGGAGTGCAAGTAGTTCGAGAGACAGGAACGACCTTAGCTGCAGGATAGGCTCTGACTAGTGAGGTACTGAGCCTTCTGTTTACAATTGCTGTAATATTTTCACCTTTATAATCAAGTTGAATGTAGATTGGTTTTTTCTCCACCGTGATTTGTTTTACATTTGAGATTTCAGATCTTCCGTACTTGTTTTAATGAAACTTTTAGGGGTAACTATTACTTTTCAACATCTTTTCGAGAAATATAAATTCTTCGTCTAATTTCTCTATAGAGGATAATCTCCTAGCTTTATAGTATAGAGTTTTGACTAGTCCACGTTTAAAGGTATTTGGGCAAAAACTGTTAAAATGTAAGTATTGTCCTTTCCATGTAGGCTTTCGATAAATTGACTTCTGAAGACTACCGTCGTCTGAGCGTTGCATGGCAATGTCGAGGAATTTGGAACTTTCCATCACTTTCATGTTCCATAGTAAATTCAATATTGGTATGTGTGTCATTGAATAATCTGAGTAAGTGTGAAGCACGACTTTCATTGTTGCACACTACAAATGTGTCCCTGACAAATCGATGACAATAAGAAGCATTTTCGTCGGTTGCATGCTTCAGCTATGTTCTTTCAAGGTTGGATATGAAGATATCTGCTAAAATAGGGCTAAGTGGACTGTCCATAGCTACACCATCTATTTGGCGGTAAAGAGTGTTGTCGAATTGGAATCGCATATCCATGGTACACATTAGCAGTAGGCGTCTGAATTCTGACTCTGGAAGTGGGAGAAGATCAGACTGCTGATAAATGATCTCAATAGTTTCATCGACTGGAATCATTGTGTGAACAAGGAGGTTACATCAAATAACACCATGAACTTATTTAAAAGGTTCATGTGGTCCACACATTCATAGTGTGCACGGCTAGCCGTTGACAAAAATAAGTTCCAACTTTTCCGCAAGCCAACGTGCAACCTTATGTTGTGGCGAGTTGACCATCGAAAGTATAAGTTTTATATTTATTCGAATTAATCATTGATTAACTATGCGATTTTTTATTCCTTTACGTTCCCAGTGGAACATAGGTGTGCGGGGTTGCATCAAGCTAGAGGCTTGAAGTTTCGGTAGCAGTGGTGATTATTTTTACAGGATAGGGTAGCTAGCCTCATGTCCAACCTCCCCTCTTCACCAGCATTATTTCTGGCTTAGCGAGGTGAAGGAGTGCGTCGGCTGGGGATCGAATCCCGGACCATATGCATGGTCGGCAAGCGTCCTAACCACTATGCCACCGACGCACAATTTGGTTGATTGGTTACAGGATTTCATCATGAGCTGACATTAGTTAGAGAAATCCTGTAACCAATCAACCAAACCCCTACAAACTAATACTTGAATATCTACTTTGATTGTTGGCATATATATATATATACAATAATTATCTCTAATAATGTTTTGCCTACACTTTATTTTATCTTATTTCAGCCTTATTCCGCACAAGATCCTGCTTCAACGCATGTATTTTGCTTCTGTGCTACAGATGAGAAAGCTCTACGTCATTGGATATGTCGATTACGTATAGCTAAGGTGAGTAGATGTATCTAAAATATGTTTGACAAATTACTTTTGAAGCTTTACAGGATTTTCATCATGAGCTGGGAGTACTAGACAGCTGTTTCGTCAGCCTACTTCTTGGACTCTTCGCCAGTACGAACCCTGATGGGTAGTTGACCCGATGGTTTTCACTTGAATATTTTTGGAGCTGTTTTCCGTTACACTACTTTTATTAGATTCTCCACACAGCCTACTTTTTTTATTTTTATCCAGGATGGTTACGTGAAAGGAGTGAAAGATTCAGTCGTACATCTGCTGTACTACTTTTCTCCATGCAATTGATTCTCAACTATCCATTTCGTGTGATTTTACCGACTGTCAGTATGTCTTGCAGTAGTATCGCAATGTAGTAGTTTGTCGCGTCCTTAGCACAGCGATAGAATGCTCGCCGACCACTCAGGCGGTCCGGGATTTGATCCTCGGCCACCGACGCACTCCTTTACCTCGCTCACCAAGCCAGTAATAATACTGGCAAAAAGGGAAGCTTGGACATGAGGCTAGCAACCCCACCCCGTAAAAATAATCACCACTGCTACCGAAACTTCAAGCCTCTAGCTTGAAGCTGCCCTATGTTCTAATGGGAAAGTAAAGGAATATAAGTTCGTCGTTCCTTTCATTCCAGGTGGTCTCGAGTCTTCAAGTTCCAGTAGAATTGGTATTGTTGTTTTTAATGGAGGGGTTACGTTGCTAGCCTCACACAAAAACGTTCCCTCTTCCTCAGGCTTAATACCAACTGTTGGGAATGCTTTGTCCGGGAGTTGAACCCCAGACTGCGAGCGTAGTTGGCGCGTATTCTACCATCGAACCACTGACGCACGGTTAGGTACGGATACACAGTCACACACAATGTGTAGTAGTGATTCTTATGATTATTTTGGTTGGTGGTCACTAACAGTAGAATCCAAGATGCCCGTTTCGTCCTACTTGGGACTCGTCAGCACTGGATGTACTTGCATCCCCAAGTGAGTGTTGGTGTCTGCACTGAAACTGGGATCCTGCACTCCTTGTTTCAAAATCTCAAAGCATTATCAAATAGGTTACTAGGGCCTCATTTGTGCAATGGGACCCAGCAGTTCTGTCAAACATAAACAGTCAATGGGAAATGCAGTTTAAATGACAAAAAATGCCCATTACAAATTTCAAAAGATTGATTCCTGAACACAGAATATTCTTTTTGATAAGTTCTTCATCAGATTCTACAGTTATAAATCCATAATAGTTAGAGAATTATTGTTATTGACAACATTAATGTGGTTTAAATAACATTGAATCAATCAATAATATGAATATAATTGAATTTTAGATTTTCACGTCGACTAATTGGACCGAGGTGCTCGGTCTCAGGTTGACATGGCGGCTTCTTGTGAAGGTGCTTAGGCGTTTGAAACTATGGGCACTGGGTTCGAGCCTGGGTAGGAACATCATCACTCACTGGGAAATCCAGGTACATCCAGATGACAAGTCCCAAATAGAACGAAATGCGCATCCTGACTGGATTCCACTGCTCGTCACCATCCACAAATCAAATAATATAAATAGATTACAGTTCGATAGCATCAAGGTAAAAATACACACTGAATATCAGACAGAGAAATTAGGAAAAATATTAATACAAATTCATAAATTTATAGTCTCCACTGAAGGCCGGTTAGGGCAGTAATAGTGGCTGAATGGACCTGTTTCTTCTTCACACAGAACACCGGTTGTTTTACGGAGGGAGGTCATCAGTGATACTTAGAGAGCCTCATCTTACTTCTGTATCCACTTCCGAGGCTTCGGTGGTTTTTTCGTTGTAAATTACTCCCCATGTGATATCACCATATAGCTATTGAATGAGGTTTATAAAGGTTATGCGGTACTGCATTGTGAAGCGTTGAAGCAGTTTTCAAATTACTTTGCAGCTGATACTGTCGAAGCCCTAATTAAAATCGATGAAGTTGAGGTAAACAGTTGACTGCCATTCTATTCTATGATGATAATGCTCAGGGTCGCAATTTAGCCCATGCATGATTTGTTTTTCTTGAGTCCAGCGTGTTTAGGGAGAAATCTGCCATCCATAGCATCGTTTAGTCTTTCCAGAATTATGCGACTTAGAATTTCGCTTAGAGTGGACAAATGCCAGATTCCGCGCCAGTTTCTGCATAATTGTATGTCTTCAGAAGTTTGACAAGCTGAACTTTCTCCCAATGTGCAGATTCCATCCCTGCTTTCCACACCTTCTGCAGTAGTAGCGTCAGAATACCATCTAAAGTCTCTGGGTCCATTTTCAGACCTTCTGAGATGATTCTACGCTGTTCTGCTCCTTTCTCAGCTTCTAGAAACTTTTTGGTCTTCAATTACCTATGTTTTTGTCCTGACGATGGTGTTCACTCATAGATCTCTATCTGCTGTCAGTATATCTAGACGAGTAGTAGGAGGTGGTCTTTTCAGGAGTCCTTCTTTAAAGTGATCAGCCCAGCATTTTTCCTGTGTTCCAACTCTTTAGTAATTAGGTTACCCTCACTGATCTTTTCCCGGATAAGGGGAGGACCTGGTTGTTTGATACAGTAGTGTGAGGTCTATGTTACCTACCGCTTGCTCTGCTTCATTTGGCATTTTGTCGTAAAATAGTCTTTTGTCTTTCTTAGCACTCTTCCTCATTTTTATTAATTCAATGCGTTGAAGATTGAGTTCAACTTCTCCTTCGGTTGTTCATCTCAGCACTGTTCCATCTTCTACTTCGCCATCCTTTCTCTTCTGTGCAAGCTTTCAGGTGTCCTTAGACAGCTCTTCCTTTTCTCAAATTTTTTTTCCTGCCTAAGATTTCTATAGATGACTCCTTCTTTATTGCTCCCAGAAAATTTTAGTGCTCTTCATGCAGTTTCCCCCATGATGTTGCTTAACGTCACTGACTTTTTCCAGACAGCTGCATTGTAGGTGCCATTTGAAGCTTTGTCCTTCAATTTATGGGTGTTAAACATGGAATTTTGGTCTATCTCCGGCAGTTTTCAATTTGTTATTGAAGGTCCTCTGGACTAGGTGGTTGTCTGAGCCTAGATCTTTTCTCTTCTCTTCAATTATGTATCCAACAGACTGCTTTTCAACTTCCTTGAGATTGAAATGAAGTCTGTCTGATCTTTGATGTGTCCATCTACTGGAAACAATATTGCCTTGTGTTATATCCTTGTACTTGTACACGTTACGTTCAATCGCCAAATCATTGAAGGCACAGAATTCTTCGAATTGTTCACTGTTCTCATTCATTTCGCCAGCAACTTCTTGATCCATTATAAGTTCTCTTTCTGTGTTGTCTACCCTCGAGTTTGGCATTGTACTTCGATGGCATGGCGGTTAGAACTCTTGCCGACCATGGACATGGTCCGGGTTTCGATTCCCGGCCGACACACATTTGATATCAAAGGTCGGCCTGATAAATTTGAGCTACCAATATCACATACTGAAAATTCCATACTTGTGTATCAAAAATACCGTGTGGAGTCAAGTTATAATCAAATAAATAAAATTATCATCATATCATTAGGCGTTTGGTGTCGCCATCTAACTTGGATCTTGTCCATTACTGTTTGCAGTTTTCTGTAGAAGTCTTCCTTCTTTTCTTATCCTGTATCGTTTTTTGGGAGTGTAGCGTTGATTAATTGTAAATTCCGTCTTGAAGTTTCCCTGCACTCTAAATAGTGAATGATCTTCCCTCTCCTCTTTGACTTAGAAATGGCTAATAAAGTCGCCGAGTTCTTATAAACATGATGTTTTATTATTTATTACTATTATTGTTGTTTCCTTTATTTTCTAGAGGAACATAGGGCTTCAGCCGCACGTCTCCATTGCGTTCTGATCTCCACCAACGTTTACACCTAGCTCCACGTCTGCCCACATGCTTTCATCTCCTCGTCACATGATCTCCTCAATGTCACCCCACCCTCACACTGACTACGAACTAACTCGCCACTTCCTATTCGGGTTCCACTCGAGCGATGACCTGGCATGTGATGACACTCACTTGATGATGGTTTGTTTTCTCAGATTATGGATAATCTACCTCCATTTCTTCCTTCATATTTGCAACACAGTTGGTTCCTAGTTGGTTCGTTCCAAGAGATCCCTGTTATCGATCTTTTCTGGCCGGCTATCTGATCTTGAGCAAAGCATTGAGCGAAGACAGCTGTTGATGAAGGTTTGTAGCTTGTTCGAAGTGCCCTTCGTGACGCGGCGCCATGTCTCTGATCCATATAGTAAGTAGCAGTGACTTCACATTGCAGTTGGATCTTATTTTTCATGCTGAGTGCTGTTGATCCCCACACAGACTTGAGAATAATGAAAGCTTGCTTGCCTTGCTCTCCCGATCCTCGCTTTGATATCCTCATCAGTTCCATTCACCTGTAGTTGAAACGATGCTTCCCAGGTAAGTGGGTAGGTGTGGGAGGTTGCTTCTTTCAGATTCCCCCCATTTATGCTGATTGTCGTCTGTTTTTGTTGCTGTTGCTATCGGTCAGGAATCTTCATCACCTCTGTTTTCTCTATGTTCACCTGAAGTCCTATCTTTGATGCTTCTTCTGCCAACTTGATGTCTTATTTAATACACAATTTAGGGCATCAGAAAATGATATTTATGTGTGTGTGTAAAATTACATTTTATAAAATTCTATTTGACACTAATATTTTTATCATTTCTCTCTGATTATTTTAGTATGGACGACAATTACTGACTGATTATCATATGGCCATCAGTCGAGTTCATCAACTAATAAGTCTTCAAACTCAACTACCCCATCCCCATCATCCTGATCGTTCAAATCATCCCATGTTAAATATGAATCTACAATCCAAATCATCTTGTGACTATCTTTCACAATCTTCATCATCTATACACACTGCTCAACAGCATCCTCATCCGTCTCGTCCTCCTCCTCCGGCTGCTGGTGCTTCTGCTTCTGTGGCTGTGCTGCCTACAGGAAGCTCTACAAGTCTTCTAGTCTCTAGTTCATCACCATCTGTCTTTCCATCACAAGATGATCATCCATTTTCAGAACAATATCGATATCAAAGGAAACCAGATCAATATTATCAATATTCATCGTCAAGTAGACAATCATTAAGTCCAAATATTCAATCCTCACATCATCATCATCCTATACGTCCTGTATCCCCACTGATGGGTATCCGTGCAAGAATGTCTAATAATAATAGTAATAATAATAACAATACTGTTGATCACCATCAATCTTATAATATATTAATGAACCATAATCCTGCCTCAGAACAATTAGGAAGACAGAATAGATTCCCTGTAAGCAATACACATCATCCAATGGAAAGATATAAATAGGCGAATCTCTCCTCTCCTCTCCGCTCTCTCTCTCTTCTGAAATAAGAGGCTTTGAGAACAGAACACGCACACTCACCCCTCTCAGAGATGTACATCTAAATCAATGTATAAAAGCAAATAAAGGTGTATGTGTGCAGAGAGAGAAGATATCATCTCCACTGTTTTTATTCATTCTACTTCCTCAGATCTTCTCTCCCTCTCACCTTATGTTCAAGTAGAAAGCGTTACACTCTTCAGATGTTCGATAAATTAGATCCCAGAGAGACGCACACAACTCTAATCAGATTGCAGTTTCAAAGCATTTTCTTCTCTAAAAAGTGAGGAATTATCTTCCTGATTATTCTTCTCCCTGCCCCTACTCCTCGTCCTCCTTCCCCACTACTACTTCATGAAAAAGAACTCAACTGATCAAGGTCGTCTTTCCTATAAATATATATAAATACATATGCATATATATAAATATACAGACATTAAAACAATCATTATATATTAAATATTAGCGCCAGTCAGACTCTGTTTGTTTGTTTTTTATCACATAACAGATTTGTATCACTTTTTAAATCCATCGTCACCACACTATCATCATCAACAACATGATTTTTTCTAGATTTGTAATTAACTACTGAAATCTTCAATTTAAGTAGTACATTTTATTATATGGTAAAAAATATTATATAATTACTGGTGATTTCAGCAGAAAAACAAACTTTGTTTTATTTGAAGGATAAAAAGACGAGGTGAAAAAAAAAGTATATTTGTAAGATTCTTAAACCATAATTGATACTTGAAAAGAAGGGATCTTTAGAGATGGTCATGACCGTTGATCGCTGTTTTATTGATAATAATAATAATAATATTCTTGGTTCAGGTTCATATAATTTTAGAGATCTATCTATTCAACATATAAATTCTGGTGAAAAAAAAATAATAATAAATATTACAAATATATTCAATATTCCTTTTTCTGTATGTGTGATGGCGGGTGGTTTGAAATGAATAGACCGGATGGAAGTAATGAGGATTGTTCCGCTTCCGATAGCTAGTACCTTCATAGGAGGATGGGGCTAACATATATTATTTAAGTTACAGGATTTCATCATAAGCTGACATCTGTTAGGAGAAACATTGCAAGACCTGGGAGTACTGGATAACTGTTTCGTCCTACTGGTTCAAGACTCTTCAAAAGTATACACTCACCTCCACAGTTCAAACACAGGACCTTCTGATTACAAGGCCAGCGAGCTCGTAGACCATTAAGCCACTGTGACCCTATTCAGTCAGTACTCTCACGTTTCCCAGTGGTTCTCTAACCGATGTCAACTCATGATGAAATCCTGTAACCAATCAGTCAAATCCCTACAAACCAATACTTGAATATATTATTTGCATACATTTATTTCCCTTTATGATTTTAAATAAAGCATAAAGAACAGGTTTTGAAGAATAAGAAGATGGTGCGATTGTAACGACAGAAGACAAGGACCAGGCAGCAGATTGTTTATTGAGAAAGTCAACAGATATTGATAGATTTGTATGTAAATTATTATTCTTTCTTGTTACCAGAGAAGCAGTGTCTTCTGATTGGTTGTTCTCTTGTTGAAGGTTATTCTGTCATCTCTTTGTGGCCGTTTCTGAGAAAGTCAGGCCAATATTATCTGCGAATCGTATTGGCACACGTTAAGTATGCTGTGATTGGTTGTTGGGTTTCTCAAGATTAAGCTTTGTTATTGGTTTTTTTTCTCATGACCCCGATTCGGGATGTAAACACTGGCGTAAATTGTTGTCTACAATTTTGTCTTACAGACAGCTCTGAGAACAATACTACCTAATTGCCCAATGTTGAGGTATTAGCGAAGCGGGGTTCGAACCCGGGATCCAGTGGCTGGAAACCGACAGCTGTGCGTCGGTGGCACAGTGGTTCGGACTCTCGCCGACCATGCACATGGTCCGGGGTTCGATCCCCTGCCGACGCACACCCGATATCTATGGTCGGCCTGTAAATTTGGGCTACCGATATCCATGCTGAAAATTCCATACTTGTACTGAAAATACGGTGTGGAATCAAGCTGTAATCAAAAATATAAATAAATAAATAATGAGCCATATCATTACAGCACCTAAATCCAAATGTATATGCTAGATTGACAAGTCATTCGTGTGTGTATGCTTCAATCACCTACTTCCATCTCTTCAAAATCAATGATTTATGCATAATGTCGTCTCACATAAACTTGAAAATCTACAGGTGAAACCAACAAGTCATCAGAAGAAGTAGATACCGAAGATAGGACGCCAACTGAATATCATAGAGAAGGCAGAGGTGTAATGATATGTCTAGAAACAGTTTCAGAATTGTAGAACATACAAAATGGATTAGATTTCTTTTTCTGCTTTTTGTCAGTTCATTATTACTCAGTCATCAATTTACAAAACACATGATGATTAGGCGTGAACTAGTATTTGGACATACTTTATTCCACTACGTGTGTATCCGGATAGCCTAGCAACAACATATTGGTTAATTTCAGCCTTCATTATATAGACACTAAAGTAATTTGAGCACATGATTTTCATAATCTGAAGAGTGGTCAGTGTATTGACTTCTAATTCAAGTACAAACATGAATGAAGGGGATGTAAGATGACAGCTTGTGAGTAGTGTAAGCAAAATATTCTGGTGTGTACTATATGTCATTTACACACACACACACACCTGTCTTTGATTGGGCGCTAGTCAGCAACTAGTGTGATGTGTCTAGTCCTTTCTTTGGTGTAGACTGAATTCTATCATCGGTCAGGTTTGCAATGTGGCCATCATTCTAGGTAGCTCGCCATCTGATATCCTACTATCGACCAAAGGGTGGGTGTATTGTTCATCAGTCCACTGCGTCCTCCTTTATGGCTGTGAGACCTGGCCACTGAGAGCGGAAGACATGAAAAGACTAGCTGTCTTCGATCATAGGTGCCTGCGCTCTATCTCCCGTATGAAGTGGTATAATAGGGTGTGCAATATTGAGGTTAGGCGTCGAGTGCTAGGTAAGGCGGGGAAATCAAATCGACGAAACTGTGAAATTACTTCTACTGAGATGGTTAGGACATGTGTTACGTATGCCTAGTCATCGCCTTCCTCGAAAATGGGCAATGTTAGCTGATAAAGGGGGTCAGGCTAGAAAAGAGCTAGCAGCAGCCAAACGAAAACATGGCACCAGTCAGGGAAATCCACAACAGTTAGTCTAGGCTACGTAGGAAGGTGTAGACTTCCTGGTTCGGGTCCTCGGGACGGTAAACACCAATGAAGGCTGGAGACAATCGGTGATATGGCTCAAAATCATTCTCAATGGCTAACGCAGATGCATCCACTCCTTGTGACTTATGATTTCCAATGAAACTGTTTTGTTCTTCGTTACCACTATTCCTTTGTCTCACGCCTCTGTTTACTGTCTCTAATATGCATTTCTTCTACTTTCTTTTCTTGCTTTGTGTGCTACATGGAGTGGAGTGTGGCGACTTGAACTGGCGCACATATATGCAAAGTTCTATGTCGAAAACAGACAGACAGACAGCTCGCCATCACGATGCACACTGATTTTGATGATATTAGATGGTTGGAGGCGATCGGCCACAGGAAGCGTTGCTTTTGTCCTAGGTTTCGTGCTAGTTGGCACCTGTCTGTGTATCTACGTTTTGTCTAATCTATTGATAAAGTGGGGCCAAAGTCATCCACCCAAGGCTCAATATAGTCTCAACTGTATGCGTCTACTAAATTGAGAGAATCACATTCTGAATTATTTATCCTATATAAATCAATTCTTACAGCTTAGTGTATTTTGTGTACTATGATGATTCGTTAACACGTCGTACAAGCATCATTTTAAGGGTAAATTCAAAAAAATTGACGGGAGCTAGAATATATGGCACGATTTCAACCTGTATGCTTTCATCTAACCAATCAGATTTTAGTATATTATGAATAGATCACGCCGAGTGGAATATTAGTGCTGCTATTTGTGTAGAGCTATCGGAATGACGGACATATGTTGGATCAAAATAAAAAGACAATAGAAGATTTGAACTTCATGGATCGTGTCTAATATATTAAGAACACAATATTCAGCGAAGAGACTCTCTCCAACAACGAATTAATTATCAAGCTGTACAATCGTGCATATAAATGGTTTGCTAAGAAATTATATCTGGTGAGGGAATTAGATCAAAAGTGTAAATACATGAAATAATAATATTAGTATGAAATTTTCCAGAGTTGGTTTGAGAGGATTAGATTTATTTTTACGACGAGTTTGACCACGGATTGATATCTCAGTTAGAGAGAACCATTGAAAACCAGCACCGGGAGTACTGGACAGCTGTTTCATCCTAGTAAGAAGTCTTGACCAATGAGGTCCATCCAGTCAAGTGTGAGAATGGATTTCCCACCGATGACATTGGTTGGTGCCAGTCGCGCTAAATATATCACGAATCGGTAGAAGTTTGAATTCATGGGCTCTGGCTATTGAATTGGGTCCCAGTGGCTGAATGGTATATGAGCTTGCGTGCTTGTAACCATAAGGTCCTGGGTTCGAACCCCCTGTGGTGGGTGCGTGCTGCCGATGATTCCCAAACTAGGACGGAGGAAACAGCTGTCCAGTACTTCCTGTGGCTGGTTTTCGGTAATTCTCTCACTGATATCAATCCTTGGTCATACTCGTAAATAGTATGAAATGCAATTAAAATTTTTTTTATTTTGTTATTTTTATTTTATTATAGCTTGATTCCACACAGTATTTTGGTACAAGTATGGAATTTTCAGCATGTGATATCGGTAGCCCAAATTTTGCAGGCCGACCATAGATATCGGGTGTGCATCGGCAGCGGATCGAACCCCGGACCATGTGGATGGTCGGCGAGAGTCCTAACCACTGTGCCACCGACGCATTTGTGATTATAATCATAGTTAAACGTCAAGCAGCAAAATAATTAATGTCAAATGTAGAATAATTAATAAGGTGTATATATGTTGGAAAGGGGTGCATAATTAGAGGATTATTAGCCGAATATAAAATGTTACATAACATGGTGTGAAATTTGATATGCCAGAATTCAATATTGTAAAAACAAAAATTAATAATTTTGGTTAAGGGTCAAATTAATAAAAACTACAATTAGGAATTAGAATGCCATAATAAACAGGGGGGACTGATAAAACTCAGACAAAGTAGCATCGTAATTACTGAGAAGATTGACATATTGTGTAATTGGGGGTTAGAAATGTAGAAATAACAAAATATACAGGATGTTTGGATAAAAAAACTAATGTGATGAATAATTGTTTATGCAATCAGGGATTAAATATGTAGAAATAGTAAAATGACAAAATAAACAGGAGGTGTGGAAAATATGGTAGTGTAGACAGGGATTAAGAAAAACTTTAAATGAATAAACAGGAAATTTAGATAAGAAAGGCGACGAGATTGTCATTACTAAAAAAAAAAATTTACCTATTTATGATGGTCATGGCAGGGACAGGGGTTGGACATATTTCTTTTGGATACAAAGCGTTGGTTTGAGTTTTTGGATAGCTAGTGCCTCAGCTATGCCCAGATGTCTTAATTTCACTCCCTTTGATAGGTTTGATTGAATCTTGTATGTTACTTTGAAGGATTTTTCGAAAGGCGCTGAATGTCCTGAGTTGACCAGATGTTCTGTCACTGAACTGTATACACGTTTTTGGTCTCCTTTTACTAGCCACGCTGGGTAGTGTTCGCGAGCGCGTTTTTCAAGTCGGCGCATGGTACGGCTGATGTACTCAGCTTCACAAGAGCAAGTAAACTGGTATATGCACGTTGAGGTGGCTTAATGCGACAGCTTGTCTTTCGCGTTCTGGTTGAACAGTTTCTTGCAGGAAAACGTCAGTTGGAGGATCGCGGCGAAGTATGTTTTCCTCAGAGATTTGGAGAGGCGTTTACGGAGGATTTCTGCTTCAATATCACTTTTGAATTCTAGATTAAGCAGAAGTATTTTCTTTGGAACGGATTGGACTTGTTCGGAAGTCTTCTTAGATTTGAGATTCTTGTCTATGCACCTGGGTGGGAAACCGTTTTCCATCAGGGTTTTTTGGAGATTACGCATTTCTTCTTCAATTACTTCCTCGCTGCATATCTTCCGAATCCTTGAGGAAAGAGCGTATATCAGGTTCCTCTTTTTCTTTGGGGCACGAAGCTTTGAAAGTTGATGAATTGTCCATTCCATGTAGGCTTTTTGTATATGGACCTTTTCAGAGAGTTGTTGGCGTTTTTTGTTAGATGGACGTCCTGTCTGTTTTGTTATTTCTACATTTCTAACCCCCAATTGCACAATGTCAATCTTCTTAGTTATTATAATGCTACTTTGTTTGAGTTTTATCCGTCCCCCTGTATATTATGGCATTCTAATTCCTAATTGTAATTTTTATTAATTTGACCCTTAACTGGAAATTATCCTGCAACTTTCCCATCCATTTGATGTAATAATTTTGGGTTTAGAATGACAGGTGGGACAAGTGGAAACAATTCAAAGTGAGAACAGTAGTAATAATAATAATAATCGTAGTAATGAGGGAAAGGTACAGAGAATAACTAAATAAACAGATGTCTATCCCTCTACGGCCAAGGCAGAAGTAGGGATTGTGCATACTTCTGTACACAAAGGTGTGGCTGCCTTAAAGTCAGGGATTGCCAAGACCTCAGTTGTCTTTAGAAGTCTGTAACGAAGAAAACGCAGCTGGCAAGTTAGCATGGAATATTGTCTTCTTAATGCTTCAATGGGAATTATTAAATTAATTAATTTCTAATATGACACAAAATATCGAAGATCTGCAGACGAAAACTAACAGATTGGCAGATGAGGCAGCAAAACCAGGACTTCAGGTGGACACATAGAGAAGACAGAGGTGGTAAAGATGCTTGACGATCACCACCAACAACAACAACAACAAGCACCAATCACAATGAACAGGAGAAATTTAAAGCAGGTCATCTATTTCACTTATCCAGGTAGCATTGTTCCGACTACAGACAAGCAGTTTAGATGAGGATGTCAAAGTTATGAGCTAGTTGTATATATATATGAGTGGTGCTCAGAGGAATTCATCTTTACGTACTCGTAAACCTGTTCCTGTTTGGTTTGGAGAAAGAGTAACCAAACCAATAAATAGTGCCATTTTATCTCATCTAGTGGATAGTGGACACCACATTGAATTAGATAAGTCATTCACCGTTGTATATATGGAGTACCAAACAATCTATACCTAAAGGCACGTGATTCCATCTCCTAGCCATAAGTGAAGTCATAGGGATCATTAGGAACAACAAACCCAAACTATGTGTACAATAGAACTATATTCATCCTTTTTATTGACCCTGGCTTACTATAAGATCATGAAGGATGTAAAAATCTCATATTTTCATGTCATATTATGCCCTTCTCATTCCTTTAATTTATTTTTATTTTATTTTATTATAGCTTGATTCCACACAGTATTTCGGTACAAGTATGAAATTTTCAGCATATGATATCGGTAGCCCAAATTTAGCAGACCGACCATAGACATCAGGTGTGCGTCAGCGGAGGATCGAACCTCGGACCATGTGTATGGTCGGCGACAGTCCTAACCGCTGTGCCACCGACGCACCTTGTTTACTTTACACAGTCATTATATGCCAACCTTTCGATTTATTATTATTACATCCCATTTTGTTTTGTTTTCCTCTGTCTCCTTCAGCTGGGTTCACGATTCCACAAAATCTCTCATCTCCTCCTCTCCACACGACCTCTTCCATGTTACCCTTACACCAAACACCCACTCGTCGCTTCATATTGGGATTCCATTCGAGCGGTGGCCTGCATTGTGCGCGATGTCATTTCACGGCCTCCTCAGTGGCGTGTTTCCAATCCATTTCCATTTTCTCCTAGATATTTGTTGAGCAGTCGGCTCTCGCCTGTTGCCTTTTTTGTCAGTCAGAGTTTCTTGTTGCTAGTTCTTTCTGTCTGGCTGTACGCCAGGCAATTTGATCTTCAGTATGAAATCAGCCAGCGAAGGGCGAAGCTGCTGACGAAAGTCTGCAGGTGGCTGTTGGAAATGCTTTTCTTGACTGACACGCAGTGGAAGTTTCTGACCCGTATATAAGAACTCACTGACTGACTTCACATTTGTGTTGAGCAAAATCCGAACTAATATTTTTGTTTATGCTGACTGGCAGGCTGAGTGAGTGAGTGAGTACAGAAGATTTCGAAACTAGTTTCAGGTTGGTTGATGAAGGCGTATCTTGCCTTTCCGATCCCCATTAGCTGCCTTCAACATCTTCATCCGTTCCCGATGCCTGTATTTTAAACGATGCTTCCTAACCCGATAAGTGTCAAATCTCTCCTGTCGATGGTGATTGGTGCTGGTTGTTGTTGCTGTTGGATTTACATCAAGCTTATCTTGTCTTTATTATTTGATTACAGTTCATAGACTATATGATCATCACTTTGCTTCATTTTATGACAGCATTTTGTTATCTGTCAGCCCTCGATTTTACCTTCGGTATGTCTATCTGTTTTCGACATAGAACTTTGCACATGTGTGCGGCAGTTCAAGTCGCCACACTCCCCTCATGTAGCACACAAAGCAAGAGAAGAAAGTAGAAGAAATGCATAAAAGAGACAGTAAACAGAGGTGTAATAACGAAGAACAAAACAGTTTCATTGGAAATCATAAGTCACAAGGAGTGGATTCATCTGCGCCAGCCATTGAGAACGATTTTGAGCCATATCACCAATTGTTTCCAGCCTTCATTGGTTTTTACCGTCTCGAGGACCCTAACCAGTCAGGAAGTCTACACCTCCCTACGTGACTGAGTGGCTTAAACTAACCGTTGTAAACTTCATTGACTAGTGAATCCTTGTTTTGGTTTGACCGCCGCTAACTCTTTTCCAGCCTGACTCTATGTCAGCTAACATTGCCCATCGAGGAAGGCGATGACTAGGTATATGTAACACATGTCAGTGAGATTATTCCCTGGTAGCAAGTCAATCTCTAAGTCTCTGAATTCTGTTAGGGTTAAATCTATTGGTACATCTGATGAAATTGAATAGAAATGAGGATAACGGGTATCCCTGACGAACACCACTAATCGTCACCATTTCAGATGATAACTCGCCGTAAGCCTTCACCTGGCTGCATGAGTTCGAGTAGAGTGAGTGCCTTGATCAGTGCAATATATTTTCTCGACATTCCCTTCACATTGACATAGTACGTACCTCTCGGTCGACGGAATCGAATGCCACCTTCAGGTCAAGAAATATGCCAATGAATTGACGCCGCTAAGTATGCCTATGTACGGGAATCTGTCGAAGGGTGAAGGGAGATATGATCCATACAGCCTGTTGCTGGTCTGAAGCCTGCCTGCTTCTCTCGTGTTTGTGCCTCCTGAGCACCACTTAGTGTACGCATGATTATTGAGCCTAGAACTTAACATACCATATTAGTCAGGCTAAACCCCTTGTAACTATCACAGGAAGACTTGTATATCGGGGTGATCAGTGACTTACATCAACCCGATGGGACTTCCTCTGATTACCAGACGCTGCCTATTACCTTAGTTAATGCAGGCAGTAAACTGTCTCCACCGCACTTAAATACCTCTGGAGTCATTCCATCAGGTCCCGCTGCTTTACCTTGTTTCAGATTAGTGACAGCTTTAGTAACCTCAGTTAAGGACGGAGGACCTGTGTCTATATTCCATTCAGGGTGGTGTTGGATGCTGGATAAGTCAAGCATAGCTGTAGGACAATTAAATTGCTCCTCAAAGTGTTCTTTCCAGCGTTCCAGTCGTATACCTTGGGAGCTAATTATGGTGCCATTTCCCTCAGAGATTGTTTCACTTTTCATTTGCCTTTTGCCACCTGTTTCCCTGATAAGTCTAAATAGTTGTCTGGTGTTACCACCTGTCGCCGATGTCTTTTCCATCTCTTTCGCTTTTGTCGCCCACCACTGTTCATGGTCGTTGCGAAGACTTCTTGTTAGTTTGCGTTTGTGCAGCTTTCGCTGCTCATTATATTCGGAGCTCGCTAGAATCTCTCTTCTTGCCTTAATCAGTTCGGATAATGTGGTAGAAATCCACCGACTTTTACTAACTTCTGGTTTTAGGTCATTACAACAGCCTTTACAGCTGTGTCTACAGCTAATTAACTGTATATTATGCCGTGCTTCCTCGGGAGGAGTCTTGCTGTCAACCTTAGATACGCTTTTCGCTATTTCTTCCTTAAATAGAGACTCAGAGTACTGATCAAGTTGGAGGGGAGTGCAGCGCGTAACTACTTCGTTGCTAACAGTTTCTTTTATGTCCGTTGTCCAATCGTAGGCATAAACGTGCACGAACCAGGGCATTATCGTAGTCAACACTCATGTGTTCCAAAAGGAGCGACAGTCTTATCGCTGGCTCTCACCAATGATAGCCACCTATCGCTATATGGTCTCTATATGACTCCAACTTTGATTTTGTGAAATGGACATACCCTACTGAAGCCGCATATCTTCAGATAATATTCGAAATATCACAAATAACTTTGTTTTTCGAGTTTGACCACGGATTGATATCAGTTAGAGAGAACCATTGAAAACCAGCCACAGGGAGTACTGGAGAGCTAGCTGTTTCCTCCTTCCTAGTTTGGGAATCATCGGCAGTAAGCACCCACTCCACAGTGAGTTCGAACCCACGACCTTCTGTTTACACGACAAGCTAGCTTGTAGACCATTCAGCCACTGGGACCCTACCCGATTCAATGGCCAGAGCCCATGATTTCTAACTTCTATCGATTCGTGATTTGTTTAGCGCGACTGGCACCAACCAATGTATTCGGTGGGACATCCATCCTCACTCCCGACTGGATGGACCTCACTGATCACGACTTCTAACTGAAACTCCAGGAAACTCATTCCTGTAGCAAGTCACCAGCGAGCATCAGATTAATTTTCAAGATTTGTTTATACGAGTTTGACCACGGATTGATATCTAGTTAGATTTCCAAACTAGGACGGAGGAAACAGCTAGCTAGCTGTCCAGTACTCCGGGTGCTAGGTAAGGAGGGGAAATCAATCGACGAGGCTGTGAAATTACATCGACTGAGATGGTTAGGACATGTGATACGTATGCCTAGTCATCGCCTCCCTCGACGGGCGATGTTAGCTGACATAGGGTCGAGCTGGAAAAGAGCTACCGGAGGTCAAACAAAAGCATGACACTAGTCAATGAAATCCACAACAGTTAGTTTAAGCCACCCAGTCACATAGGGAGGTGTAGACTTTCTGGTTGGGGTCCTTGGGACGGTAAAAACCAATGAAGGCTGGAGACAATCGGTGACATGGCTCAAAATCGTTCTCAATGGCTAGCGCAGATGCATCCACTCCTTGTGACTCATGATTTCCAATTAAACTGTTTTGTTCTTCGTTATTACTATTCCTTTGTCTCACACCTCTGTTTACTGTCTCTAATATGCATTTCTCCTACTTTCTTCTCTTGCTTTGTGTGCTACATGGAGTGTGGCGACTTGAAATGCCGCACATTTGTGCAAAGTTCTATGTCGAAAACAGACAGACAGACTCCGGGTGCCGGTTTTCAATGGTTCTCTTTAACTGATTGATATCAATCCGTGGTCAAACTTGGTTAAAACAAAAAACCTAATCCTTACAAATCAACTCTTCAAAAAACAAATCACTTCGCAAAACATTTATTTTCTTTTCTTTCTTTCTACATGACTTACCATCTTCAAATGACAATAATTTTGTCAAATATGCTGACCCCCTGACTGTATCTTTTGCCTGTCAAATGTCAAAGTGACTGCTCTAAACTTAATGGCTTTCTGTCAGAAATCAGCCAGTGGTCCAACGAAAACGGCCTTACCTTAAATCCCTCTAAATGGCAAAAAGTCAATTTCACCTTAAGGCATAAATCTGACCTAAACAAACTGGTTAGCACTCATGAGGTGTGCAACATAGATGGCGTCATTCTATCTCCTGATCTTTCCTGGTCGTCTCATATCTTGACGATTTCTAAGAAAATATTCCGTCTTACTTTCTACGTCAAGAAGTGAAGATATTCTGGAATAACCCAACCCAACCCTTACTCCTACGATTCGTTAACTCTTGCATCCTGCCTATTATTCTCTATTGTTCCCACTTAGTTTTTCCAGGACTGCTGAAGAAGGACTATATCTTATTACGTAGGGCGTTAAAGGTTGTCAGCAGGGTAAGCAACATGCCACTTAACCAGCTTGTTAATATTCTGGTTGACAGGCACATGGACTCATGTGCGGAATGGGCTAAATCCATTCTATCTCACTCACACCACCCTCTTCATTCACAACTCTCACCTTTTATCTCATCAGGCAGGACCAGAAGCCTATATAGAAAACTATATGCTCGCATTAGCAAGTACAAAAAACTCAACCATACCCTACTTAGCTCGTGTTCTGTGCGATAAAGAAAGCATTAGGCGTGAAACTTATAACTTATTAAATAGTCAGTAGAACAATTGGATCTCGTCCTTTCAACTAATATCATTTATAGGTACAACGTTTACTTTCTTTCTTTTCCTATTTTCTCTCTCTTTTTTCCTGTTATGTGCTGCTTTGTTTCTTTCTTCCGCTTACGCCAGGAAATATGACGGCACGTACTTTTCTAACACCTTCAAACACTCTATGTAGAATTTTATTTATTGATAATGTACTAACTGGATGCAATACTGTATTGAGTGAAATGCTGAGAATTCCATTCTGTATCACAAGTACTGTTTTGGAATATAGCAAATTATGATTATTATTATTATTCAGAATCAAAAGTCAATAAGCAAAATAATTATTATTATCATTCGTCACAAATTTTTGAATGAAAATAATAATAATAATGATATCAATTACATAACAAAATAACCAAGAATGCGTACAAACGACAGGAAAAAAAAATAATATGCTTCGAAGAGGTAGAATATTAAATTTATTTCCACCAGGTCACAGTGAAGTTAGCTAGTAAGTTAGTTAGTTACTGTAGGAATGTGTTCCACACAGAAAGATACTTTCAAGAAGACATTCCATAAGTCAGCGAAACAATCAATGATAATGATGATGATGATGGCATATAGTCGTCTGTACAATTCAATTATCCCAAGTGAAAATAATATTACGATTCTTCTTATTATTATTTCTTTTAAAATTATTTACAAATATATTATAATAATGATAGCTTAAAGTACTATTTCAATGTGTTCAATTGATACTTAACACTTGTACACATTGAATAATTAAACCTTCAAAGTAATTGAAATTTTAATTTCAATCGATCAATCACATATTGTGGCATACATAATACTGGATGAATAGGTTTCAGTTTATTATAAGCAACTTTCAGGGCAATGATAGCTGGATCTTCTTCTTCGCCTTCTTCGTCAATTTCACCGCCATTATTATCATGATTCGGTCCACCATTCTGCGATGAAGAATGATGATGATTCTGTAGGCGGAGAGCGATAGCGTTTGCATCTACACGAGCCAGTAGAGATAGACCAGCTAGACCGAATAGCGTATGAAATGGGTCAGGCATATTCCCTGGTCGATCAGCTATCCCACCAGTTTGAATATCTTGTGAGGCTAAAATAAATCGTGTCAAATCATCGTGTTTAATCCATGTAAGCCGGCCAAGAATGGTTAGCGTGGCTACAGCCCACCTATAAAAGAGTTAAGAGAGAGAGAAAAAATGAGATTGTAAAAGATTTATTTTTAAAAATGAAAAAAAAAGTTTCTTTGATATATATATCTCAACATAATTGAGCAAAGAAGAACATCCTTTTCGATAATATCCTCCTCTTCTGGCTCTACAATTATATACATAGATATGTTTATATACATAGAATATTCTAGATTAGTAGTTAATAATAATATTAGTGCTCTCCTGGAGCCAGTTAGTTGGATAGGTCGAACAATTAGACGTGTTTCTCGTCGGATTTCCTAACATCATCCTGCATAGTGGTTAAGTAAAGGACAAACAAAATCTATTCTCAGTGCTATTTTATCTCATCTTGTGGATACAAACAGAACACAAGATTGACGTCAACGAGGTGGCTTTCAAAGTCATCTACAGCATACCAACAAATCTTAATTTCGCCCTAAGAGTTCGACTACTAAATATTGCTGAGGCCGTTGAGATCCACATTAAGAAGCGTAATTTATGTATCCAAAAGAGGCCAGTTCAGACATTGTCCTTACCTTGGCCATCTAGGTTTGAATGATCCTCAACTTTTTGTAGAAATTTCCTTAATTTTATTTGATATTCTATTTGCTATTATATTTTTATTTTTATTATTATAATTTAAGCATCTTTAATGAACTGTAATTTCAAATGTTTGGTTTGTAGGGATTTGATTGATTGGTTACAGGATTTCATCATGAGCTGACATCAATTAGAGAACCATTGGAAAACCTGGGAGTACTGGACAGCCCTTTCGTCTCACTAGTTTGGGACTCTTCATCGGTACACACCAAGCGCCAGGGTTCGAACCCAGGACCTCCTGGTTACAAGGCCAGTGAGCTCGTAGACCATTAAACTACTGGGACCCGATCCAATTGCCAGTCCATGAATTCCAATTTCTGCCAATTCAAGACATAGCGCGACCGCTAGCCAATGTCTTCGGCGAGTATATGTCCTCACACCCGACCTGCTGCACCCTACCAGTACTCCCAGGTTTTCCAATGGTCCTCTAACCAATTTCAGCTCATGATGAAATCCTGTCACTGTAATTTCATTGATCTTACTTTACAAATCGATATTATTTAAAAAAACACCAATATTGTTATTGACTACTATTCTATATGTAAGAAAATATGTATTGTAGAGCCAGAAGAGGAAATTATCGAAAAGGATGTTCTTCCTTGCCCAAGTATTTTGTCTTTTTATAGATGTCTAAATGAATATTTTCGGTATATCTCAACATGGGTAGAAAAACGACTGTGTGACAGGGTAGGCAGTCTGCTCTGTCCCTCTTTATGACTGTGAGACGTAGTCATCATTGAAAGTAGAGGATGATATTGTAACAACAGAAGACAAGGGCCAGGCAACAGATCGTTTGTTAAGGAAAATCAACACATATTTATAGATTTTAATGTACATTATTGTAGATTATTGTTAGTAGAAAATACAGTCTTTTGATTGGTTGTTTCTCACAGAAAGTTAACCTTGCATCTCTTTGTGGCTGTGTCAGATCATCCATATTCTAACTGTATCCGCCTACGCAAAGACTTTGTTCTCATCATTTTCTCACCACCAATATTGGGGACATAAACATTGACGTCAATTATTGTCTACCAACTTTGGCTAGCAGCCAGCTCTCACCACAATATAACGACAAGGCTAGCTATCTTCGATGCTAATTGTTTGCATTCTGTCTTCCGCGCTAACTGGTATAATACAGCCAATAATCTTTGAGGTTAGGCGTCGAGTGTTGAGTAAGGAAAGCAAGTCAGTCGGTGGCGTTTTGAAGCAACATGAATTGAGATCGCTAGGACACATGTTATGCATTTCAAGCCACCACACCTCCTTCCTAGTCGAACAATGTCAGCTGACGCAAAAATGAGTTGGAAAAGAGTAACAGGCGATCAATCCAAAAACATCAGTATGAAGTCAATTCTTCTATATAATTCAGTAAAATGGCAGACGCACTACCAAGAGGTTGAAAAGTTTTATCGACAGCCGCCCACTTTGCTGGCTGGCTCCATAGTGAAAATCAGACATATGTGACATATGTTTTTATGTGTGCGTAGCCATCATCTTCCTCGATGGGCAATGTTAGCTGGCTGACATAGGATCGATGAGGCTGGAAAAGAGAGCTCGTGATGGTCAAAACAAAACATGGCTTCATCAGTCAATGAAATCCACAACAGTTTATTTAAGCCAGTCAGTCAGGTAGAGAGATGTAGACTTCTTGACTGGTTGGGGTCGGCAGGATGGTAAGAACCAATGACGACTGGAGACAATAGGTGATATGGCTCAAAGTGATCGTTGTCAATGGCTGGTGCAGATGCATTCACCCTTTGTGATTTATAATATCCAATAAGATTTTGCTGTTATTCCATATTACTCTTCTGTTTGCCTCATATCTCTGTTAATTATCTCTCTTTTGAATCTCTCTTTACTCTCTTCTCTTGCTTTGTGTCCTACATGGAGGGAGTGTGGCAGCTGGAACTGGTGTACATCTGTGCAAAGTTGTCCTATGTTGAAGCCAGTCAGTCAATGTTGCCTCTTTTAAATCCTTTGCAAACCAACACTCAAAAGTTAACCCAGTGCTCACTAGTCACTCAGACTACAGGATGAATTTACGTGAAGTTCTAGTGGAAAGTTATGGCCAGCGGGATCCACTAAGTTAGATGTGAGGACAGATACACTTGCCGATGACACTGACTGGTAGTGTCGCTAAAAGTCGCAAAATGACAGAAGTTATAATTCATGAGCCATTGGATCCCGTGTTCCAGTGGCCAAATGGTCAATGAGCTCACCTTCTAGCCTGTTCTCCTGGGTTCAATTCCAGATGGGATGAGAGGTGTATACTGTTGAAGAGTCTCGGACAAGGGTGACAAAGCTATCCAGTACTCCCTGTTGGTTTTTATTGGTTCTCTAATTGAAGTCAGTTTGTGATGATCAATCTTGATATAGATCAAATCTCTGCTATGATAATTTTGGACACAACATCTTTATTCACAAATGTAACTCTAGTAGAAACAGTTAACTACATATGTGAACAAGTGGATAACCAGTCGATAAATATTGGCATCCCAACGGAAATTGTAAAAGAACTGTTATTAAGGTGTACCATGAATGTAAACTTCAAATTTGAAGGCACGCTTTACAGACAAGTGGATGGGGTGGCGATGGACTCCCCATTGGGTCCCATTTTGGCAGATTTCTTTCTAAGTAAACTAGAAAATGGACCTTTGAGCAACCTTATCAGAAAATTCTCATTTTATTGCGGGTACATGGATGATACCTTCATTCTTTGTGATAATGATTCGGATAGGAACACAATAATAACTCAATTCAATGAAGTACATTCGGCTATGAAATTCACGTGCAAAGACGAATCCCAAAACAAAATTGTCTTCCAAGATGTCTTCCTTACAAAAAACCAGATGACAGCATAAAGAGAAATTTGGATAGGAAAAGAAAATGGACAGGACAATATACACATTTTCACAGCTTCGTTCCTATCAAGTACAAAAGAAATTTAGTGAAGACCTTCAGCCACAGAGTTAGAGCTATATGCTCAGATGAGGTAATTGAAGATGAACTAAGCATTGTATATGATACTTTGATCGAAAATGGCTATCCCGAAAAATTTATCAAGAAACACATGACCATAAAAGCGGAGAAGGACTACTCACTATCTGTAAACAAGAAGCCACTTTATGTACGACTGCAATTCATGGGCGATATACCCAGCGAAACAATTAGGAAAAAGTTAAGAAAATCAGTTCAAAGAACTTTTAATGCTGGCGAACTACACGTATTATTCTCTACACGACCGATGGGGCTATCTCGACTGAAACATGAAGTACCTAGACTAGCCACTTCAAATTGTATCTACCAATTCAACTGCGCTTGTGGAGCGAGTTATATCGGCCGTTGCTCTAGGAACTTGATTTTTCGTGCCAGCTCGAGAACATCTCCAACTATGGCTAAGTAAAGCTGTAGTAAAAACCATCAGCAGCTCAATATTGGACCATCTGATGCAAATCAGACACAAAGCCAGCTAGCACTGAAGAATCCTTCTCTATCATATACCGCGTGCCTAATAAATTGCCAAAATCATCGAAGCACCATATGCTCTAAACAGCAGAGGCTATCGCAATTCGCCCCAAACAACCAGTGCTCTGTGTTCAAAAGAAGCAAGTCCAGCCCCTACTACTGCCCTTGCCATTCTTCAGTAGAGACTATAAATTCATCTTTCCTAATTTTTCTGACATTCAGTTTATTGTTATGTTGATGCTATTGAGCTGTAATCTGTTGATATTATTGATTCGATGTTATTTAAACATAATTATTGTTGTTAATGACACTAATTCATTCACTATTATGGATCGATATATAACCGTAGAACCTGATGAACAACAGGTCATCGAAAATGTGAATATTCTTTCTTCAGTAAACATTCTTTTGAAAAAAAACAAATAAAAAAAGAATAAAAACAGAACTTACCATGAATAACAAACATCAGGCTGCTTTTCAGGTCTACCATTCAAACCTCCACTAGGAAGTTGACGTTCTGCTAACCACCAAGCAGCACGATCTATATTCAGTCGACGTAACCGACGTAGGATAGCTAAAGCACCGACAACACAATATGCTTGTCCAGCGTGTGATTCACTCCCAGGTTGAGTACCGAAACAACCGTCTAAATTTTGACATTGTTCAAGGTATGTAGCACAGGCTTCAATATCAATAACATCGTTTGATAGCATACCAAGTATGTGTAAAATGGCGACAGCACAGAATGCAAAACGAGTATCTATTTCACCCCAAATATCTCCAGCGAAACTGCCATCTTTTTGCTATTTTCAAATAAGGAAAAAGAAAGTGGTAATTTAATAATGACCTTAGAACGATCCAGAGAGTAAGGCAGTAAAACTAGGTAGACAAATAATATATTCAACTGGTGAATGGTGACTAGCAGTGGAATCCAGGATGCGCATTTCGTCCTATTTTGAACTCGTCACTGGATGTACCTGCATTTCTCAGTGAATGATGATGTTCCCACCGAGGCTCGAACCCACTGTCCATATATTCGTTTTTAAGAGTTTGACCACGGATCAATATCCAGTTAGAGAGACCATTGAAAACCAGCATCGGAGTATTGGATAGCTGTTTCCTCCGTCCTAGTTTGGGAAGTTAGAATTCATGGGCCGGCCATTGACTTGGGTCGCCAGTGGCTGAATGGCAGACGAGCTTGCTTGTAACCGGAAGGTCCTGGGTTCGAACTCCCTATGGGGTGGGTGCGTACTGCCGATGGTTCCCAACCTAGGACGGAGGAAACAGCTATCCAGTACTCCAGTGCTGGTTTTCAATGGTTCTCTCTAAATGATATCAATCCGTGGTCAAACTCGTAAAAACAAATCTAATCCTTACAAAACAACTTTTGAAAATAATATATTCATTAGAAAATATTGTTGAATGAAGTGCGGTGATACCAGATAGGATATTTAGTTAGTTATATGTCTGTCTGTTTTCGACATAGAACTTTGCATATATGTGCGACAGTTCAAGTCGCCACACTCCCCCCCCCCTTGTAGCACACAAAGCAAGAGAAGAAAGTAGGAGAAATGCATATTAGAGACAGTAAACAGAGGTGTGAGACAAAGGAATAGTAATAAAGAAGAACAAAACAGTTTCATTGGAAATCATAAGTCACAAGGAGTGGATGCATCTGCACTAGCCATTGAGAACGATTTTGAGCCATGTCACCACTTGTTTCCAACCATTGGTTTTCACCGTCCCGAGGACCCTAACCAGTCAGGAAGTCTACACCTTCCTACGTGGCCTAGACTAACTGTTGTAGATTTCATTGACTGGTGAAGACATGTTTTCGTTTGACCACCGCCAGCTCTTTTCCAGCCTGACGCTATATATCAGTTAGTTATATAAATACGCTGGAGAGAGATTAAGGTTATGTTTGCCCTCATAAATGACCTAGTTCGGTCGAGGGTGAGTTGACTTCGGTTTTCATCTCGAGAAGTTCCCATGTAGCCACACACACGTTCATAGCCTCTCCACAAGTTAAGTCGTAATCACTGTCTTGACGTGGTGAAGGTGTTCCTCACAGAAGTGAAACAGCGAACGACAATATCTGATTTAGCGACTACTTAATGGATAAAAGACAAAAGGTAAGGGTTAATGGTGTATTGTCACAGTGGAAAGCAGTATTGAGTGGAGTACCATTAGGGAACTGTACTACGCACTCTGCTATTTCTATTATACGTATATAAGCTACCCAAAATGCTCACCTCATCTTCTTTATTATTTGCGGACGACATTAACATATGAGAAACTGGAAATAATAATAATAATAACGATGATAGGTTGGTCTTATAAAGTGATCTAGATAAATTAACTGGATGGTAGAACCTCTGGAGTCTGGAAATTAATTCCAAGAAAGGCGCGGTAATGCACATAGGTTAGAGGTCTTACACGTCGTACTCCCCGGGGAGACACAGAACTGCCAGATGTTAAGGGACAAAAGGACTTAGGAATTATTGTCAGACATGATTTGAAAACAACGACAAATTGTAATGGAGCCACAGCCGCAGGCTTTTCGAATGCTATGAGATTTTCGAATGGCTTTCAAACGATTAGACGAGTCTCTGTTCAAAGTACTCTACAAAAGTATGTCAGGCCTTATCTAGAATACTGCATAAAAGCGGTGAGTCAATGCTTCAAGAAGGAGGGCCATCTCTTAGAAAGAGTACAGAGGGTAGGAACCAAATTAGTCAGTGGTGTCTCACGCCTTCTTTATGACAAGAGGATGTAGCAATTAAATCTCTTCTTATTTTCTATAGTTTGGTTTGTAAGGGTTAGTTATGTTTTACGAGTTGATCACGGATTGATATGTTAGAGAATCATTGAAAACCAGGGAGTACTGGCCAGCTGCTGTTTCATCCTAGTTTGGGAATCATCAGCAGTACGCACCCACCCTAAAGGCGGTTCGAATCCAGGACCTTCCAGTTACAAGGCAAGCTCGTATACCATTCAGCCACTGGGACCTGATTCAATGGCTCATGAATTCTTATTACCGCATCGAAGGAGGAAAGGCGACTTAATTTCCGTATAGCGTATATTAAAGGGTTATTTAGGAATTGATCTTTCTAACCTTTTCTCCCACTCTAAGGTACATTTCCAAAGTCACAACAAAAAGCTGTTCAAACCGCGGACGAATAAAAAAAAGTGTGGAATTTAGATTCTCTCATAGAGTGGTCAACAACTGGAACTCCTTGCCAGATTCAGTAGTATCACATCAATCGATGAACACTTTCAAAGAGAAATTAGATCTCTTGATAGATTAACACAGGCAAAAATGGCCTAATATCCTTATTATCTAAATTTGTTGCTTACAACCCCCAGACTGATGGACATGCAAGTCTTCCTAGGTGAACTGGAAAACCTTGATTCCAAACCTATGGTGTGTACGTTAGCTCCATAATCTGAACAGACCAAATGACGTATTGAGACGGTAGAAGACGAAGGCTTAGTGGGGGAATGTTTATTTAAAATAGGTATCTCTATATAGCCAAATTATGTACACTTCATCTTTAATGCACGAATTGCATAGATCTTCATGTTGTGGTACTTCTGGACTTTACGTTGTGTTTTTTTGTGTTCCTTTCATTCACTCTCCCCATTTCTGTTTAGCTTCATCACAGATATGCTAATAGAAGTATCCTTAACTGGACTTAACGAATTAGGAATCGACTTGTTACCAGGGAATAGTCTTATGGACTTAGAATATGCAGACAATATAGTCCTTCTAGGCGAGGACGCTGACAAAATGCAGAGTCTTCTGAACACCTTGAGCAGCAATCTTCGTATGTTTGGCATGCGATTCGCCCCTGTGAAATGTAAGACGCTGCTACAGGACTGGACTACGTCAACTCCTAGCTTAGTGATAGGGAGTGAAGTGATAGAACATGTTGACCACTTCACCTATTTGGGAAGTTGTATCAGCACCAACGGATTGATTGACTGGTGACGAAATCTCAGCACGGATCCAAAAAGCTCGAGTCGCTAACTTACACCATCTCCGGCGTAGGCGTGACATCCGGCTATCAACCAAGGGACGTGTGTACTGCTCAGCAGTTCGCTCCGTCCTTCTCTATGGGGCTCTGAAACATGGCCAATACGAGTTGAAGACATGAAAAGGTTGACTGTTTTTGATCATAGATGTCTACGATCTCTTTCTCACGATAGGTGGTACAATAAGGTAAGTAATGTTGACGTTAGGCGTAGTGTTGGGCAAAGAGGGAAAATCAATCGAAGAGGCTATAAAGTTACATGGATTGAGATGGTTAGGTCACGTGCTGCGCATGACTAGCCATCGCCTCCCCCCCGCGACGGGCATTACTAGCTGATATAAGTGCAGGTTGGAAAAGAGTAAGTGGTGGCCAAACAAAAACATGGCCTCATCAATCCATGAAATCCTTGACAGTTAAACTGAGTCAGGTAGGGAGATGCAGACTTCCAGGTTGGGGCCCTCGGGACTCTAAGAATCAATGGTTGGAGACAATAGGTGACATGGCTCAAAATCCTCGTTGTCAATGGCTTACGCAGATGTATTCAGTCTCTTTAACCTTTCATATTCCTTTCTACCATTACTCATTCTGTTTCACTACTCTTATACTTGTCAAAACTCTATTGATTCCCTTCACTCATCTTCTTGTCGACCTTTGTGTGCTCTTTGGAACGTGGCAACTCGAACTGCTGCACTTCGGTGCCAAGTTCTATGTTGAATCCAGCCAGCCAACGTCTCCCATGTTTTTATCTCCACAACTCTGTCTCATTCGCCTTCTCTGACGTCAAATGTATCTCCCTACTATTTGATATTGTATACCTACGAACGTCCCTTTATATACTACTGATAAATCTTATCAGTAGCACTCACCACAGTGCGACGCTTGCTTGGGCAACCGTAGGAACGCTACTACACTGTCTTGCGGATCAGAATTCAAGTCAAAGGTTCGGGTGATAGCCCCTTAAAATAGCTACCTGTTTAGGTCTACGTGTCCGGGCAGTATCCCAACACCCGCACAAACTGAAATTTGGTGTGGTGCAGTGCCTCCAATGCAACAAGTTTAGGTTTTACCAGTAAGTAATAATTCAGCCAGCAGTTTGCTACAGTAATATTTACTGAGCAACAAATTGTGCTCGAAACGTGGTCATCAGTAAATATTACTGTATAACAAACTGTGGTGTGAACATTTTCATAAACGTTTAGCATTTATATTATACACTATTCACATCTTTCATTTTTGTTTAAACCAGATTCTATACTGGAATTATAAAACGAATAAAGCCTTTATTTCGGGCCCTCAATATTCTCACTTGATCGGTGAATGTTTGATTAACTCATAAACACTACAATTTATTCGTTTTATTATGGAGAAGATATTACGTCCTGAACGCTTTGATGCTGATTCCAATTGCCAAACATCTTCGAAGATTTGGAATCATTGGTTTCGTACATTCAATACTTTTATCACTAAATCTTCAACTCCAGATTCAGACAAACTTGATGTTCTCATCAACTATATCTCACCTACTGTATATGAATACATTGCTGAATGTAAAACATTTGACGGTGCTCTTAGTACTCTTGAGAAACTGTATGTCAAACCAAAGATCGAGATTTTTGCTCGACATCTATTATCCACATGCAAACAAGAAACTGGACAGAGCCTCGACCAATTTTTACAAAAACTGAAATCTCTGGCAAAAGATTGTTCATTCAAACCTGTCTCGGCTGAACAAAATCAGAATGATGCAATACGTGACGCATTCATAAGTGGAATGCAATCTAATAATATACGACAACGTCTTCTGGAAAACAAATTACTTGATCTTGATACTGCTTATGAACAAGCTCGATCCCTAGAAATGGCTTATCAACAATCACATTCGTTTCATCCTTCCGAATTCTCCAATTCTGCTGCAATATCAAACAGTGATACATCAAATGAACTAAACTCTTATGTGGGTGAAACAGGATTGACTGCTTCAATAAATGAGAAATGCTACTTCTGTGGATTTACTAGACATCCTCGCTCTAAATGTCCTGCAAGGGATGCAGTACGCAAACTCTGTGGTAAGAAGGGGCATTATCAGAAGGTCTGCCGGTCAAAATCGTACACCAAAACTACATCAGTTACTAGTTCTTTGTTGTCTTCCATGACTCTAGCCGCCGCTCCACAGTCTCTCTCCAATGCGGTTGTGCAGCTTTTTGTAAATGACATTCCCCTACAAGCCCTCGTAGATACTGGGAGCTCAGACAGTTATATTTCTTGTGCAGTCGTTCAAAAACAACATATAAAGGTAGAGCATTCTCGCACTTCAATCACAATGGCTTCCACAAGTCTGACAACTCATACTCATGGTCACTGTTATGTAAATCTACGTTATAAAGACTCGAGTTACTCACATATCAAACTTTCAGTGTTGCCAAATCTGTGTGCTGATGTGCTATTAGGTCATGATTTTTTACGCTTGCATAATAAACTCGAAATTCCATTTGAAGGTAAAAACAATCCATTTTCACTGTGTAATCTTGTTGCTGCACATATTGATCCACCTCCCTTGTTTCATAACCTAACACCCAAATGTGTTCCGATCGCTACAAAATCACGAAGACATTCCACTTCAGATGAACATTTCATCAAGCTGGAAATCGAAAATTTACTCAGTGAGCAGATCATCGAGCCATCTAACTCCCCTTGGCGCGCCCAAGTTTTGGTCACTACTAATGAACGCCACAAGCGTAGAATGGTGATTGATTACAGCCAAACGATAAATCGTTTCACATTATTGGATGCCTATCCACTCCCAAAAATTGATGAGATGATTGAAAAGATTTCAAAATATACTGTATTTAGCACTTTGGATTTAAAGAGTGCTTACCATCAAATACCCATCAAAGAAGAAGAAAAACTCTTCACAGCTTTTGAAGCTTGCGGCAACCTCTATCAGTTCCGTCGTATTCCCTTTGGTGTCACAAACGGTGTTTCGTGTTTTCAGAGAGTTATCAGTCAGATTATCAGAAATGAAAATCTTCAAGCTACATTTGCTTATTTAGATAATATAACTATTTGTGGTGAAAACACAGAACAACATGCAAAAAATCTTGCCCGGTTCTATGAAGCATCCAGAAAATATGGGCTAACATTCAATGAGAATAAAAGTGTTATTGGCGTTAAACAAGTAAAACTTCTAGGCTATGAAGTTTCTCATAAAATGATCAAACCTGATCCCGATAGACTTCAAGCATTATGGAATTTATCACCTCCACGAGATCTTAAATCCCAACAGCGAGTCATTGGTCTCTTTGCGTATTATTCACAATGGATATCTCATTTCTCCGATAAAATTCAACCCCTTATACAAAATAAAATCTTTCCATTACCAGGTACTATTGTAAGCTCATATGCAGCATTAAAAAATGAACTTGCTCAATCTGTGATGACTACTGTGGATCTCGACTTGCCCCTTATAGTTGAAACCGACGCTTCGGATACTGCTATAGCTGCCACGTTAACATAAAATGGTAGACCCGTTGCATTTTTTTCCAGAACACTATCACCAAGTGAACGGCATCACTCAGCGGTGGAGAAAGAAGCTTATGCCATCGTCGAAGCTATTAGAAAATGGCGTCATTATTTACTTGGTACTCATTTCCAACTCATTACAGACCAACGATCAGTTTCTTTCATGTACGATATGAACCACCATGGGAAAATAAAGAATGACAAGATTCAGCGTTGGCGAATAGAACTTTCTTGTTACAGTTTTGATATAATCTACCGTTGTGGCAAAGAAAACAAAGTCGCCGATGCATTATCTCGCGGATATTCTGCTTCTGTCATGGGTGAAACTAATCTGAAAGACCTACATAACTCTCTGTGCCATCCAGGAGTTGTTCGCCTTCTTCACTTTGTGCGTTCTAAGAACCTACCTTTTTCTGTTGATGATGTGAAGAGGACGATATCTAGTTGTGCAGTTTGTGCTGAGCTGAAACCCAGGTTTTGCAAAGTATCCACAGGAAATCTTATTAAAGCGACTTCTCCTTTTGAACGTCTAAATATTGATTTCAAAGGACCTCTTCCTTCAAACTCCCGGAACAAATATCTTCTTACGATAATTGATGAGTACTCTAGATTTCCGTTCGCTTTTCCTTGCCAGGATATGACAGCATCAACTATTATTAATTGCCTGTGCCAGTTGTTTTCCCTGTTTGGTATGCCATCCTACATGCATTCAGACAGAGGATCGTCGTTTATGTCTGCAGAATTAAAACATTTTCTCCACGATAAAGGAATAGTTACCAGTAGAACAACAGCATACAACCCCCAATCAAATGGACAGATTGAACGTCTCAACGGCACTCTCTGGCGATGTATATCACTAGCTGCTAAATCTAGGTCCATACCAATCTGTGAGTGGGAGGTTGTTCTCCCCGACGCTCTTCATTCTATCCGTTCTCTTTTATGTACTGCCACAAATACTACTCCACACGAACGGATGTTCAGGTACAATCGAAAATCAACGTCTGGTGTTTCTCTTCCCAGTTGGTTAACTATTCCTGGACCGGTCTTGATGCGCCGTAATGTACGTTCTAAATATGAATCTCCAGTTGATGAAGTTGAACTGATTGAATGTAATCCCAAGTATGCTCATGTGAGACTTCCAGATGGACGTGAGGAAACAGTATCTATTCATCATCTTGCACCAAAAGAACATATATTTCAATCGCCCGTTAGCATGCCGATTCCAGACGCAGTACCAGAATGCCTCCAAAATCAACTTACTGAAGACGACATATCCACCCGTTCTACAGATACTGAAACTCCTATTTTGACGGACAATTTAAGTGAAAATGTCAAAATTGATCCGAACCCATCTTCTTTACTAGAGAAACAACGAAGGGTTCGTCCATACAATCTGAGAAGCCGCGAAGTCTAAACAATTTTAAAAGTCTTGACTCCTTATGCTCTGTATTCTCAAACAAAAGGGGAGAAGAATGTGGTGTGAACATTTTCATAAACGTTTAGCATTTATATTATACACTATTCACATCTTTCATTTTTGTTTAAACACG